>QJPP01007266.1:0-65000 GCA_003996215.1 Jaltomata sinuosa
TGAGCCCCCTAAATCCAAGTCGGGGGGACTTCCTCAAAGACATAATTTTGAAGATCGGACGTTAAGAGAGAACAACGGATGAGAACTAGCGTCCGCAGCGTCCGGAGATAACAATAGAGGCGTTCAAACCTATGTTGGGGGATAAAAGATAGAGGATAAGACTTCTAACGATCCTTTTAAGATACATAGATTATCCTAAATGCCCATAGCTACAGGAGCTAATAGAAAGAGAGGGATACTCGCCTCTTTTCCAAGAAAGCCATGGGAGTCCACGTTTGCATGGGGCCGGGTACCACACATATGTGGTGAAACCCGACTTGCCTTTTCATGGTCGAGCTTCTTTTCTTTCCTCAGAGTTGGGATCTCGCTAACCTCCCTTCTATGAAACTCACTTTGTTGGATTGTTGGAAACAGATGAGCCCGTGCAAGATTCAGAACATGCATTCCTTCGCGATGCTACAGATCCTTGATGGGCTTGCTCCTGAAAAGAATTAATAAAGCAACCTTCTTCTTTAAGAACAGGATCTAATTCCATTCTTTGCTTTCCAGCCACTGAACCTCTCTGTCGAATGTTAGAGTCGGGCTCTTACTTCAACTAGTTAGTTCTTAAGTCGGAAATTGCGCTTTCACATTCTCCACTAATGACATCTGTACCAACAGCACTTCTGCGGACACCAGTAAGGTAAGTAGCTACTCCAGCCGATCTAACTCCAGAGGATCCAGCTTATTTGTTGGATAGGTTAGCCCCTTCTCCTTCAGGAGATGCAGCAAGACTACGTTCTCATCTGAGTTCCACTTCTTCCTCAATCCACTCTAAGAAAAAGGCAAGTACAGCTACTCTACTTTAGAGTAGATCCAGCCTCCCTCCGGGTCTCACTTAGGGTATGTGGTCCTATCCTAAAAGAAAGATCCTATCTTGCCTCCCTGAAATAAAGGGTTTTAACTACCTCTGAAGAGGCCTCCCCTTCCGTACCTACTCCGCAAGGTCTCGCTCCTTTCACTTCCTCTTCAACAAGATATGCCCCTTTTAGTGGCTATAGTGGCGTACTTAGGTAATGAAATTCTCGACCAAACCTATCCCCTAACCCTCGGAGTCTCCGTCCGCTTCTTCTCCTTCTGGAGCCTCCCTCATCGGCCATGCATCGGACGAGACCAATTCCGATAAGGAGGTTTTTTATTCTCCCCAGTCCCCATCTACTTCCACCTCGACTCCCGGAAACCAATCCATTGAGAGTTCTCCCAACGAGCAGAAAGAGAAATTGGAGTTTCTATCTGAAAACCAGCGGAAGCTCCGGGTAGAGTTATTCCACCAGCTGCAGCAGCTGTCGATTGATAGGCGACCCTATCTCTATTCAGAAGGAGGAGTGGTCATCGAATAAGGTTTCCTTTCCTGTACTTTTTTGAATTTCCCTATTTGAGCTAGTAAGGGGAAAGGCAGACCGCTTACCATAAACAGAAGATCGATATCGCACAGAAGGCCTGATATCGCCCTATTAGAGATACTGATTCAAGTTAGAGTACTTCCTCAGAGCGATTGAACTAGCCTTTTGACTAAATAGATATGGGCATAGAGAGGGAATCCTGAACTACAGGAAAAAAGGAGAGCTACTTGCCAGCAGAAGGAAAGGAAGAAGCAAAAGCTTTCGCATGTAGTCACTCACATTATCTGTACTTTACCTAAGCCTGTTAGTGCAGCTCAGCTGGAAGAGATTCTAAGCGAGAAGCAGTACTGAACCGGAGCCACATAGAGTTAGTTCCCCTCAAAGCCTTCTTCCGAACTTGCCAACAAGTGCTTATGAAAGCAGGTCGGTGTGAATTCTAAAGTCTTAAGTCAGTCTTTCTGCTCAATGTCCGCCTCGCCACTGCTTTCGGGTGATTGGAGAATAGCTGTAAGGAATACTAAATGAAAGTATGCAGCGAGGCAAAGCCGATTGAGAATATGACGGTTAGCCCCTCGGCGCTTGGGAGGCATCCTATTTAATAAAGATTCTTCCTCTAGTCGAATAGAGTATTAGTCCGCTCCATTCTATTCCCCGACGGTAAATTGACTGATGCTATACGGACGTTCCTAATCGCAACTGGGAAGAAGGCTTGCTTTTCGTTGGGCTAGGCCCGTAAACTTAGGAGTTCCAAAGACGACATAGATGACCGAGAGCCCTTTTAGATGGAAGCAGGTTAGGTCACTTCGATCGCTTAAGCCCTTACTGCGATAGAGTAGGCCGCTTTAGTTGGCAAGGTTATATGGTCTAGAATTCTGCCACCTGTGAAAGAAAGGTTGCGAAAGATGTTAAGAATGGAATGGCATTCCCCCTTTTTCTCATTTATGGTTCTGACAAGGACAACCTAAGGTAAGGTGGAGGTTAGGTGGCTCGGCTCCTATCCTATCGCCGGGTCTGGACATGGTCCATGATTCGGTTCGTGTTCCACGCGGAGCATTATATCCCCGTCGCAATAGGTCCTTCTCTTCCTACAGTACAGGTAGGATCGGCAGCAACAATGCTGGGGCGGTCAGTGTTGCGGTTGACGATTCAGCTCTCGGAAATGTCAGTATTTTGGCATCTCTCGTTGCTTCGGATGAGAAGGAAGCTTCTCACAGATATTGACTGTATCCGACAACCAACGGGTGTTTTTCCAACGACCAGCGTGGGTGGCATCGAAACTCGGCTTCAGAAGTTCCCTGTTACCTTCTGTATTAGGCACAAACGTGGTTTTTACCTTAGATCCGGGTAATAACTGCAGTCTCATTTTGAGTATAGTGATGATGCGCTTATCTTTGCTCTCTATTACCTATTGAATCAAAGCAAAGCTTTCGAACTCTCCCTCAAACTACTAGCAAGCGAGCGTACATTGAACTATCTGCCATCAAGACTGAATGAGGTGAGAAGATAATAGTAGATATTTTCAATATATATTGCTTCTTCGCCTATTGGTGAATCAGATCTTCTTCTATTCCCGGCATCAAGCCTGATTAGCTCGAGTAAAGTGAAGTAATTGCCTTTTTTTTCTCTCGACGGCACCTTCTTTTCGAAATTGTATAGTGTTCAATAAAAGTTGATGCAATAGAAGCTCTTGATGCAATATCTGGTGGTGAAGGCATTCCAGCAAGAGCTCTTACTCTAACAGAACTAGGACCGTCAACTCCAACTGTCCTTATAGATAGGCGAAAGTCACCTCCTCTCCTGTCAGTCTTTTGGCTTCCACTCCAGTTGACCTCTCTTATTTCCATCCCACCGTGAGAAGGTAGAGAGCAAAACCAACCCAGCAAACAACTATTACTATGCCCCTATTAGTAAAGCATGTACTTCTTGCAAGGCTTGCTGAGCTTCTTCATGTGACAGACATCGCAAAAGTAGTCCGTTGAACGATCGCCGATCGAGGGCATCGTAATAGTATACAATTTTCCTGATGGGTTTCGCAGTCGACCATTTGATAGCCCTGTTCCTGAATATACACAGAATAGGGCTTCGATGAGCCCTAGATGTAAAGGGGTTCTTAAACCCTTCTACTTCTAAGCAATTAGAAGAGCGCGGAATTGGACCTCCCTCAAATAGATGGATCTGGGATTGATTGTGGAACCGAGCATAGAGAACCGGGGGCGGGCAGGAAGATAGGCTAGGCGGAGTAGTCGCTCTGGAGCAGGTTCTTCGACTGGATCAATGCATGTATGAACCCTAAAAAAATCCCGAAGGTCTAGGCTAGAAAAAACCCGGATTTTGTTGGGTTAGCTTTTTGGTAGGAAAGGCGGTCACAGGAAGAAATGCCCTACCAATGAATAGATTAGTCTACTAACGTCAACAATCTCTTTCTTCATATACGAGACCGACTGCTTTTATATCCTAAACTATAGATATGAAAGAAAAAAGAAAGATAGATATTCCCATGGTAGGAATAGGGCAGTTGCACTAAGGAAGAGAGCTAGGGATTTGATAAAGGTGATAGGACAGGGTTCCAAACCCGCCTTAGTCTCAAATAGGGCGCAACCTAGGGACATTACTATATGAATGAGACTTCATCCTTATTACAACCGATACCTCAAATTCCTAAAATGCTCCTCTAGTCCCGAGCTTGGTAAATAAGGCCGTGGTAAATTCTTTTCTTTCGGCCTTGTTGTGATAGGGGGAGTCACTCTTATGTTCTCTCTCTTGGGCAGGTCAGTCTCGCTCTATCTTGTCGATAAATATATCTGTTATGGAATTGTTATCATGCCGTTCAAGTAGTGTTTGTGTTTTTTGTTTTGAGAGGGGGAATGAAAAAAGGTAAATAAAGACCTTACCCAAAAGCAAGGGATTCCCGGGGCCCGAACAAGAGCAAAGGCAGCAGGGCAGGCATTCTCAAAAAAGAAAGAAAGGAAAGCAGGCAGGGTGGTAAGAGTGAGTAAGACTAGGTTATAGCAAGACAACAGAGGTTAGATAGCTCTTACTAGAGGAAGAGGGTTCAGGTCACCCTTCCCCTTGACCCAGACACGAACTAATCCTTCTCTCTCGCGAATGTAAGCCCGGTTTTAGTAGAATCTTTTTGATCACCTTCAAAATCCAACTAGAATTTTGTCTTGACATGATAAATAGTGATGCCCACCTGCAGAGCGTAGTCCTCCCTGCAGCTTTGAAGTAGACTATTTAACGAGTTTGATATTATCCCCAAAGCTTTTTTGCAAAAGGAGTAAGTAGCGAGATAGATGACTAAAGCTGAGGATCTATTCCTCCTACTAGTAAAGGGAAAAGCCCTAAATATCTTATTAGTCAAGCCTAAAGGACATTTACTAATATAATAGAAGGTAAGATCGGCTTTCGCGCAGCAGCTGTGCCCTTGCTTCTTGCCCATAGAGAGTTAGGATATTTTGTGAGCTCCTTCGCCTACCGGAAACCTACGCTTTTCGGCCTCCCGTGTTTTACCAACGCATTCAATGGATTCCACCATGAATTGAGAGCGGGCGAAGACATGCATCTTCCATTTTTGGGGTACACAGTAATATGCTGAGAAAAGAGGTATATATCACACTCATTCACAAGCGCAAGGTGCGGCATCCGCCTGAACGGGGAGAGGATTTCCCTAAAACAAAGATAGGCGTGTCAGGAAACAATGTGAAGTCACCCCTATTTTGCTGTCTAGGGAGCTCTTGACTAATGACCTAAAAATGTGTGATGTTTAGGAAGCATGAGCAACCCTTCGCGCATGAGATAGCAATGACAGGAGATTGATCGGTCGGGGTCGAGTGATCTCAGGGGTTTAGGGGTGTTTCTCCTTCTGCGACTACCTCTTTTCTATTTGAAAGGTAAAGGCCCACCAGAAAGAGGCAAGTTCTTTCATGAATAAATGCAGTAAACCAATCAATCTTTTCGTTACATATCGGGGACAGGGAACCAGCACAGCTAACTCGATTTTCCGAAGAAAAGAGAGGGCACTCTTCCAATATTGAGCTTCTAGCTCTACCTCTCTTTTTTCAAAAGTATATAGAAATGGTAGGCACTGGGAGTGAGTGAACTACCCAGGGAGAAAGGTGCAACCTCTCTATAGAAGGTAAGGTAAAGGGTTATCCACTCATAATTATTGTAGAGTCTCTCGGGGTTGTAGGACTAATAGTAGTCACATCCAGTCCTCCCCCTCTTACTCAGAATAGCTAGCGAGAGGAATACTACTGATTATCTATGAAAGAAGGAGTTTAAGAATGAAAGAAATATTATCTTCAGGATAGAGAGCCCCCCGCCTGTCTTTTCAGATACGAGTGAGTGAGACCTTTTTCTTCTATGAATGACCTCTCCATTTATTTTAAAGCATGCTCTTCAAACCGGCCTATCGCTCTCCTATATGAAAAGGTTCTTCCGTAATCACTCTAAATAAGACATCCATTCCCCTTTCAAATGAAAAGAGAACTAGACTTTTCTCTTCATCATTGAAATACGCCATTCAATCGCAGTGCGGTGCTCTCAAAAAGCTCAATCCTCTAAGGCTAAAATGAATAGATCAAGAATTCAACTTGGGATCCGCCCGTTCCGATCCTTGCCTACTAAAAAGTTGCACCCCCAAATATGTATGTTGGGAGAACCCAATGATCCTTTCGTGTGGAAGGGAAGGTGCGGAACGAAGGCGAATACGATAAAAAGCGGTTCATGGCCAAAAAAGGGGATAGAGAGCGCGAACCGGTCTTTCCAAGCATAAAACAATCCCTGCCAATACATTCCATGGCAACAGACAGAAGGCAGTTTTATCATTGTTCTTAACCCCAGGCACATTTTCGTTCCCAATAATCTCCATGAAAAGCCTACCCTATCTAGGATATTGAGTGGGTTGACCCGAGAAGAGATCCAGACGAACCTTCAAACAAGCAGAATAGAAGTTGACCACAGGCCATCTCTATGGGAGGATGCTACCCATAAGGCCATCTCGATCATGGAAAATAAGGGCGGCGGACAACCGACTTAACTGGAGAGCCTAAACGACATTGAGGATGAGTCCACCGGTCGACAAACGGCTTCTATCTACAGTTTCATTATGGATCAGTCAACTTGTCACGATTGATTTCTCACACACAATTAGGTTAGGTAGGCTTGGGGAGGTGATCTGAATCGTTATCGATACGATGCGGGGCTGATTTGCTGATCGTAAAGAACTTGACTCTTCCCCTGAAAAAAAAGGGCGGGAAGACCTTTGACCTGGGCTGGGGAGGGATTGGGGTCACTTTTATTTAGGACATTAGTCCGTAAAAAGTATCAAAGACCTCTGGTTAGATTTTAAATGGATCAGGTAGGGCATCCATTTACGACGTGGGTGGGATTAGCAATTTTTGCTATTTTCTTCAATGGTAGGAAATAGGCATCAGCGGGGGCATATGGGAGGAAACCGGTCTGCAGTAATTCAAATTGCTCCTTCGGATCACTAAGTAAAATATTGACTCACACATACCATGGTGTATTGTTGTCAACTCACATAGTCGTATCTACCAGCAACAAGACGACTACTCCCTGCACGCCACTAAATGGCGCTATTTAACACTTGGGTTCACCCAATACAAGAACTACAGCCCAACCTACCTTAAGGCTAAAGCCATGGACTACACCCCCGTGAGAGTCATCTATTAGACTAACATACTCCCTTTTGACCCATACCTTCATATCAAAGCTGCGAATAATTGACTTTTGGATTAAAATAATAGCGCATAATGGAAGTACTCCTTCCCATTTCTTCTTTTATGATCTTATCTACTTGAAATGCTTACCTGTAAGTATGGAGAAGGTACCCAGGGGACTAAACGAAATGTCATTGAAAGGTCTTCAATTAAAGCTTCGCTTGTACATGAAAGACTCGAAATACCTACTTGATGAGTTTCCTTATGAGTGAGTTCGTAGGTTCCTTTAAGTCGAGTGTAGCGAAGGGATTCTCCTAAGAGAAGCTTTAGCCCTTGAACCTGAAATGACTTTTATGAGCTGTCTCAGTAGTGACCGACTTTATTTTATTAGTTGTATGATTAGTGGCTTAGATGTTAGTTATCTAAAAGTTACGGTAAAAAAATCCCTTTTGAAAATAAACCACTAATCCACTTTAGGTACTCTTTTAAGTCCGTGTAAGGCGGAGGGAATGGAGGGACCTGCAGAAGGCTGAAAAATAGTAGTGCGCTAGCGTTAGCGAGTTAGCGCAACAACTTAGTGTCTTGATTTCTTTGCTGCTTTTTATTTTACATAAGGTCCATAGGAAAGCGGTTGCTAAGGCTTGTAGCTTTATTCTGTCGTTAGTCAATTTTGGACTGAAGCAGTTCTGACTGCCGTATCTTTTTTGAATCGAAAACCTTCCTCTGTAATCTCTGGTCTCTCTCTTTTTGAGAGAAGATTTTCTACCCCTCCTTCCTATGAAGAACTTCAAGTCTATCGGGAAAGGATATGTGGTAACTCCCGCAGCTTTGTCTAGAACCGGGAGTCCATCCATGTAGGAAGACTCACCCTAGCCACTATAGCGACCCCACCCCCAACTATAGCTGAGAAGAACCCTCCTCCCACTTCTATTTTTCCGTGTGCCCAAAAACCCGCCCGTCTAGTTTTTGAGACCCTTTCTGATTCCCTCACCCAATCTCATGAGAAGCAAGCCCAGCAGGCCCTGCCTTAACCTGTCCTCAGATAGCCAGCACTCACCAAGCTGCTGGCATTGCTAAATGCTCTGCCACGAAGCAAGGTTTCCCGAATACAACAGATGCAGAAGTGGCTAAAGAAGTCGGAGGAAGAAAGTAGTTGGACAACTGTATACATGATGGTACATTAGTATTCTAGGAATTGGCAACATTAAAAGAAAGGGTAAGGGGTAGGAATAAACTTTTTTAGGTCTTGCTCTACTAAAGTAGTCGGCCTAACCTTCGGTTCCCATAACCAAGTTTTTCTTTCTCACTCCTTATGTACTTTTTTTTACTTCATCCATACTTTTTGACTTTTTCTGAAGTGTGGGGAAAATGACGCCCTCTACTTCTACTTCTAACTAAAGGCGAACAGCCGTCATTGCAAGCAAATAGAAAGCCCCAGCCCGTTTGAGCCAAAAAGTGTACCGGCTGTTTGAGTCATGAAAGGGCCGCTTGCTTAATATTATTTATATAATAATAATAAGAAATCTATAAACAAAAAGAAAAAACAAAAATCTTTTTTTTAGAAAATTCTTCATTCCTGTGAAGAGGAAGAAGTAGATAGGAAAACGGCCTTCTCTTTCCGTCTGCTCTTCCCGAAGTGAGCGAATTGCATGTAGAGATCCGTAGGGTCTTATAGTTTAATTGGTTGAAACGTACCGCTCATAATGGTGATATTGTAGGTTTGAGCCCTACTAAGCCTACCACCTCCTTCTCTTCACCTGATACAAGGCAGTCGAAGTACCCGCCACCCTGCAAAACTCAATCTAGCGATGGGAACCACACTGCTGCCGCTGCCCTTCGGAATGCCGCCTATACTTATCACTCACCTACGCTCTTGCAGCATGCCCCCTTTGGGCAATACGGTGTAATACGCGAAGCAGGTGAGCCATAGCTCTTCGATCGCTATATTCTTGCGATAGCGAAGGCGTGGTTCATCATCTAAGAGAGAGTAGATGTGAAGGTTCAGATCTAAGATCTTCACGAGATAGCCCCAGGGCACCATAGCATATCGGGAATAAGGGGGACATAGTGAACGTAACCACTACCTTGGTTGGGGGTTGTGACTCCCCTATCCTTTCAATTTTTAATTCCCAGGTCTTTTTTATTATCACTGTTGGAATATTTTTGTTGACGACTTGGTCAGGGCGGTTCACAATTTCTTTGCTGAAGGCACTGTTAAGCCCTAAGTTGGAATTATAATTTCATTGCCCTGACAAAACTTCATGATCCCTACTAAAACTCCTCAAGACATCATTGATAGAGTCAAAACCATTACTGGTTTTAGCTATAAAGAGTTCCTATAACTTATCTTGGTTTCCCTCTATATATAGGAGTTCTGAAGATCATCTACTTCACTGGAATGGTCTATAAAGTGATTTCTAAGATCAAGGGATGGCAATCCAAGATGCTTAGCTATGGTGAGAGAGTTACTCTTGTTAAATCTGTCTTACAATCTCTTCCTATTAACACTCTAGCAACTATCTCTCCTACCAAAACTACACTCAAACAAATTCAAAGCCTCACTGCAAATATTTTCTGGGGATGGTACAATGACAAGAGGAAGTACCATTGGGCTTCCTGGGAAACCCTCAGCTTTCCTTATGAAGAAGGTAGAATTGGTGTGAGACAACTGGAGGATGTTTGTTTGTCTCTACAATATAAATAATGGTGGCTTTTCAGATACAAAAAATAAGTGTGGGGAGATTTTCTCAAAGCTAAGTATTGCCAAAGGGCCAATCCAGTTTCCAAGAAATGGGATACAGGGCAGTCTCTTGGTTGGAAGCATATGATGAAAAACAAAGTCATTGTTGAGGCTCATATTCAGTGGTCTTTAAATTTTGGTAGCTGCAGTTTTTGGTGGGATGATTGGTTAGGAGTGGGGCCTCTTGCTTATCATAGAAATCTCCCTCCTAGGCTCAACAACATGACTATTTCTCAGTTTTTAATCAATGGAAATTAGGATGAGGACATGGTGAGACACCATGACCCTCCAACTTTCATTCATAAGATCCTCAGCACCAATTTCAGATATCAAGAAGGCACCCCTGACCAAGCAATTTGGAAACCCAACACTAGTGGTAACTTCTCTTGTTCTTCAGCTTGGGAACTGGTGAGAAAAAAGAAGAACAAGACACTGCCCAACACGAAAATGTGGCACAAAAATGTCCCTTTCAAGTCTTATTTTCTACTGTGGAGAGCTGTTAGGGTAAATTACCAACAAATGAGAAGATTACTTCATTTGGTCATGAACCAGCTGACTGTTTTTGTTGTAATAGACCTGGGCAAGACACTATTGAGCATATCTTTGTGTCTGGGCATTTTGCTAAGAATGTCTGGAGGTTCTTTTCTGATTTTTTGGGAATTCAACATGATACTAAATCTTTGAGAAATATTCTTATGAGATGGTGGATTATCAAACATCATAATGAAGTGCATAAACTGATTCTTTAAGTTACTCCTATATTTATATGTTGGAACTTGTGAAAGAACAGGTGTGCCAACAAGTATGGAGGAAAGAAATCTAGTTCTTCAAGAGTGAAATTCTCTATTATTAAGGATATAAGTATGTTTCTGATCACTACTTATCCTTACATTACTTGCCTACTAATTGGAGGGATCTGGTGCTCTGTATTGAAAACTGTCAACATGAGTTGAAGGGTATACAAATCTGTTTGTACAAACCCCCTCCTTCCATGGTTAAATTGAATATTAATGGTAGTGCACTAGAGAATCCGGGAAGAATTGGAGCAGGAGGCATACTTAGAGACAGTAAAGGCAACCTTATTTATGATTTTTCTACCCCTCCAGGTGTTGGATCCAACAATCAAGCTGAAATTTAGGCTGCAATATTTGGTATTACTTGGTGTATCCAACATGGGAATAGCAGGGTCATATTGGAGGTTGATTCAGAACTTCTTGTCAAATGGCTCAAGCATGATTTCAAGCCCTCATGGAGCATTAGTGGTTACATTAGTGAGCTTCAAGAGCTAATTTCTCTGCTAGACAGTTTTAAGTGCAACCATGTTTACAGAGAAGCAAATTTCCCAGCTGACACTCTTTCTAAATATAGCCATGTGGTGACTTCTGCCCAACACTATTACAACTTTCAACAACTACCACAAGAAACTAGAGGGTACTTTATTCAAGAGAAAATGGGGAAAATTTTAGGAGAAGGAAGTTGAAAAGGATCAAGAAACCCCCTTAGCTCTAGCTTGGTTTCTGCTACTCTCAGACATTGGACATGTCTTCACTTGTTCCTACTTCTTTAGTTTACCATCTTCCTTTAGGCTATGTTCCTTTGCATATAGGTTTTATGAAGATGTCTATTTTGTTTAGGCTCTTTTCTTACTTTGTAAGGGGATGAGTTGGCTGGCCTTAGTAGGCTAGCTAACTTATGAACCACCATAGGATCGGAGGTAAGTTTTATGTCCCCCTCCTTGTATTTCTTTTTTTGTTTTATTTATGATAAGGCCTGGGGGTGTTGCTCAGCCCCTGACCCCCTCAAGGGTCATTAAAATAAAAAAAAGAAAAAAATTTCATTGCCCTTATTCCGAAAGTCTAAAGTCCTTCTTTCACCAATTCCATCCTACCTTTATTGAGTAGGAAAATGTTAAATTGGCTTCAATCGAGATTGTCTCGCTTCTTAGATAAAGAACCGGCCTAACATCTTTTCAATCAAAATCCCAATCAAAGATAAGTTCTACCAAGGCCAGGATCTGAAAGAGAGGATTCACTTTCCGAAGTTCAAAGTGACATGATTCCTCCTTCAGAAGCTAAAGTTGAATGATCAAAGTCTCTTTTAGGTTCAGTCGAAGAGATCGAAGCAAAGTCATTAATTCAACCAAGAGAATGGTCTCCCCTAAGATTGACCTCTTTTCCAAATAAACCGAACGTTGATACCACATTCATTAAAAAGATATGGCCATATCTCTAGGTTGCACAACCCATTTAGATTGTTCTATTCATGCTTAAAACACGACCCTATCGCTCCTTTTAATGGACATTCTTAGCCGTACTCCGAGGGCCCCATAGATCAGATCGTGAACTCTTTTAGACCCTTAGTTTCACTTGGTTAGGGAAGATTTTCATCCTGCCTTCCACCGAATATAAGAAACCTTAGAGCTGCCTAACCTGCTGACATTCTGGCAAAGAGAGTCATTATTTGTGTTACATCTTTGAATTCGAGAGAGGGCTTTCCTCTTATCTCTCAAATTATAGGCATTGAAGCGATCGAGAGAAAGTAAGAAAATTATTGCACACGCCCCCATTCGCCCTTTACTAATATACTAGAAGGTAAGGAAAAAGCAAGAGTGAAACTACGAGCAAAAAGCAGGCGTGCCTCTCTTATAAGAGAATATGATACCATCCCCCACTTTTAGCGCACTTGTTTGATGAGCTAAGCCTAAGCGCCATATAAATCAAAAGCTAGACTGAGACCTAAAAAAGCAAGGTTAAAATCCATCCCTCTTGTTACTGTATTTGACTAGTAGGGCTAATGAACGACCCTTTGATCTATATCATTCCAAATTTAGCCAGGTCTGATTAGAATTTCAAAAATGAGTGCATCGAGGGTCTTTAGAGGGAAAAATGGGGGGCAAGCTTTAACTGAAGTAGGGCTCCAAACCTCTCCTTACAGTCAAGTGGCTTTCACTCCTCATAGAGAGTTAGAAAGTGTCAGTTCTCATAGCGAGGCTTAGGCCGACGGGGTAAGGCGCGTCCCCCCAATTCTCAACCCCGTCCTACACAAGTGGTTTCCCACATTTTTCAAAGTTCTTTTAGGTTCTTAGTAGCAATCGGCGACCTTTTCTTCTTTTACTTCACATAGCTTTTCGTCTCTTTGATAGCTGGAAGTTCTCGAAAAGTATGAAATGCTAAAGGACTTTGTACCATCCATTCCGGTGTGGTTGGATTCTGTTCAACAACCAAAGGACTTGGAGCACATCTTTTGATCTTTCCACTGCTTGAATTGATTGTTACGGCCCCGAAGAAATGACCAATCCCAACTACAGATATATAAGAGCCAAAACTGCTAAGGGCATTCCATCCAGCGTAAGCATCTGGATAATCTGGAATACGACGTGGCATACACGAAAGCCCTAAGAAATTCATAGGAAAGAAGGTCATATTAACCTCGAAAAAGTGATCAAAAAATGGATTTGACCTAAAGTCTCAGGGTATGTCCGACCAAAGATTTTACCTACCCAATAGTGAAATCCTGCAAATAAAGCAAAAACAGCTCCCATAGAAAGTACATAATGGACATGTGCAACCACATAATAAGTATCATGTAGAGCAATGTCTAGCCCAGATAATTCCAGTGATTCCTCCTCTGGTAAATAAAAAGATGAACCCTATAGCAAATAACGTGGGTGTTTTGTATTGTATCGAACCCCCCCATATGGTAGCGATCCAAATAAAAATTTTGATTCCAGTGGGGACAACTATGATCATAGTAGTTGTGGTGAAGTAGGCACGTGTATCAACGTCTAAGACCACAGTAAACATATGATTAGCCCAAACAAGAAATCCAAGAACACCTATACTGATCATGGCATAAACCATGCCTAGATACTCGAAAACTGGTTTTCCCAAAAAAGTAGAAACGACATGACTTATGATACCAAATCCAGGCAGAATGGGAATATACACCTCTGGATGACCGAAGAACCAAAATAAATGATGTTATAATATGGGGTCTCCCTCTCCAGCGGGATCAGAAAAGGTTGTATTAAAGTTTCGATCGATTAATAACATGGTAATTGCCCCTGCCAGCACCGGAAGTGATAATAAAAGTGGGAATGTTGTAACTAGAATGGACCATACAAATAGAGGTGATATATGCATAGTCATTCCAGGTCCACGCATGTTTAAGATAGTTGTTATAAAATTAATAGAACCTAAAATGGATGAAACACCAGATAGATAAAGACTAGAAATTGCTAAATCAACTGCTCCTCCAGAATGACTGGTAATACCACTTAAGGGCGGATAGACCGTCCACCCAGTGCCGCTACCCACTTCTACTAAGGCTGAGAAAGAGACTTGGAGGCAACAACCAGAATGAAATATTATTTAATTATGGAAATGCCATGTCAGGCGCACCTATTAGAATCAGAACAGACCAATTACCAGATCCACCTATCATCGCCGGCATAACCATTAAAAAGATCATTAAAAAAGAGTGAGCCATTATTAAAACATTATAAAGTTGATGATTCCCACTAAGAATTTGATCATCGGGTCGTGCTAATTCCATACGAATCAGTACTGACAAACATGTGCCCATCACTCCAGCAATGGCACCGAAGATGACATAAAGAGTCCCTATATCCTTGTGGTTAGTGGATAACAGATCTCGGACCGGATTTGTCATAAAATTGAGATTATATCATTTCCTTACTTATCAGAGAGGGGCCCGTGGGGCTTATTTATTGAAAAAAGGAGAGTGAAGGGGGGAAGGAAGAATGGAAAGCCTGAACTTTATTGATGGGACATTTTACTTTTCCTCTCATCCACCCCAGTTCTGGTTCAGGAAAGGGTCAACGCAATGATCTTATTTTGAAGCAATCTCTTGAGTTTTCCCTTTTCCGAATGGGTCTTGCAAGAAAATAGGATTTCATATTGAGCTCCAAATATACGCTATTGGGATGGGATGGCTCCTACTATCTCTCCCCCCTAAGAACTGCACGTGCGAGTTCCCCCGCATACGGCTCAAGTGGCAAAGGCCCTTTCCTTTACGCTTGGTAAGCGCTTCACTTTAGACAAGCTTACTACTAGCCTATCGGTATCAGCCAAGCTTAGACCGTGACTGCTTGTCGCTTTTGGCCGCCTTATTCCGTCACCTGAGATCCAAGTCAACACTGGCAAAGATCTCTTGATTCCTCGCGGCCGGGCTGGCTTGGAAGCAAGCTACCTCTTGCCTATCTCACCCCCTTCCTTCAGTTGGGTGAGATTTCGCTTTTTGGATCGTCTTCTGCCAAATGCGGTACCCCCTATTTTTTGGTTCCTATTGGGTTTACCTTGTTCACAGGTCCCACCTATAAAAGCAAGAAAAGGCGATCTTGTGCTATACTCAGGTGATATATTTCCTACCGAGACACGCAAACTCCCATCGTGTCCCAGATCACATTCCATGAATCAAAAGGGGAATCCTACTCATCTATCAGCTCCTCTCGTAGATCGGTGCACTTTTATGAAGCGTCTAAGTATAGTTCACTAGTGTTGATCAATCAAGAGGGTTGCCACCACTCCTTAAGGTTATCTATTGTATCATACACTTCTTGCATTCTGTCCCACACTTCATACCTCGTCTTTCTTCTTAAGGTAAGATAAAGGGCCAGGCATTGTGGGGTAGGAGCATCCAGTCGGCAATATTTTTGGCTTGACCAAGAAGTCTTATGTCCTCCGAGTCGCACGGAGTTTTAACCGAAAGAACTTCTTGCGCAATTCATGCCTTTATATTTATATGACCAAAAATTCTTTCTTGATTTTCATAAAAAAATGTTCTTTGGACTTTTTATCAATATGAGGTGATCATAACACAGTATATAAGAGTCGTGATTCAGGCAATCCAATCTATGCCTACCTTGGTGGTCATTACTTTTGGTGGTCTTTCTTTTTGGCTGACTCATCTAAGTGCTCTCCGTTGTCTCATTTTTTATCTCTCATTCGATTCCTCCCCTAAAGCTAGCTCCTACTCCTTCTCCTTCTCCTGATGGATAGGATCCTCCTTGGTCTTTTTTACATAACATTCTCGGCTGCCTCCGGTCTGGTAGGTCGGTCGCCCTCTAGCCAGTGACTAGCCCAGCTATGGATCTAGGTGTACACCGTCACGTCGAGACTCTCTTTCGAAAGTGAGATACCGGCTTTCATAAGAGGGAAAGATCACTCCATCATGCAGCATAGCAGTGTTCATCTAACTCGAAATTTCATAAGAGAAGAAGAGTAGTAGCGTAGGGTTGACATAAACAATCGGTTAAAATAGTCTAATGAGGAAGCATCTGTTCACGTTCGTAGGTGCAATAAGTTTTCTTTTGAGTTTCGAGATTGGATTGGTCTTCAGTCTACCCTAATGAAACATAAAATCTCACTCCCTCGCTTTATCCTTCAAATACACTAGCTTGCGCATCTTTTCTTTGGCACCTTGTTTTGGGGAGTGCTCTCTCTCTTCTATGTCTGCGAAGGAAGGATAAGAGAAATCGGCCGAATGATTGTTATTCCACTTACGGTTACAGTGCCTCTATCGAAGCAGAACAAGTCTAATACTAAAGCCCTGGTTTTCGGGGATTCCATTTCGATCTAAACCCGGAAACCTATATCTTTATATGCGAAATTACTTCTTTTTTTGCCCTTTTTTCATTAGGGGTGGTCTCCTTACCTTCGGTCTCATTCAAGACCTGATCAAGGGATTTCCCCTTTTGACTTTTGGTGTATAGGGCTTTTCTTTTTGTTCCCCTTTATAAAGCAATCGAAAAGAGACCAGAACCATGTGAAAAAAGGTTTCGTAAGCAAACATTATTGTGGAAATCAAGGGAGAGTGTCGTTTTATAAAATATACAATAGCTTCTGATTCGCCCGATCTTAGGGGTTAATTACAGGGTGTAACCGGTCGATCAACTCATTTCGGGGTTAACCTTTCGATCAACTCATTTCGGGGTTAACCTGTTGATCAACTCTAGGCTGAGCTTCTAGTGAAAAACTAAAGCCCTACCTTATAGCATGAAATTCTGCAGTTTTGCAATAACTTGGATTTTTTCTTCACTTCAGCTTTGAGATGATTTTAGCCACCGGGGACCGGCTCAATGAGCACCTTTGGGCGATGCTTTCTCGATCAACTATCTGACTTATTCAGAACGACGGTGAACCAAGACATGAAGAAGTGCAATGCAAAATAACGCCTTCTTTCTGGAGGCCTCGAGCAATGGAAGATGAACAATCGCTAAGGAATAGCTTGAACTAAGAGGAAGTGAAGTAATACTTGCCCAATTCCCCGGTATTCATTCAAGACTTCGCACATACCCCTGCTAATTCTTTTTATAATACTAAGGCCGCATATCTATACTCATTAGTAGGAAAAAGCCCTTCACTTCAAAACAATCAATCAGGACTGGTGCCATCCGCGCTTCTTCTGACTATTGAAAGTGGAAGTTCAAGCTTTGAAGCTCATTTTCCAGCATTCCTTTCAATTCTTTCAACCGATTTGGCAACTTTCAGCTATATAAAGTTAGGTGATTTACCGGGTAGACATTCATCTTCATTTCGGCCTTAATTTTCTTCCTTTGAAGCGATTGACGTGACCGGCTTGAAACTTGATTTGATTATCTAAGGAATTAAAAAGTTGATTTTTTCAAACGAAGAGTCTTCTTTTTAGGAAGACGATTCCCGGCCATTCTTCGAAGCTAATTTGAAAACAAAAAATTCATTCCGTGACGTGAGGCTCCAGCTTAAAACTTTGAAACTATACCAAATCATACTCGGCAACTGAAGCATGGAGGAGAAGAGCCAGAAAGGGCGAAACCTCTCTTTTCAAAAGAAAATGACCTGCCAAAAAACATTGCAATAGAGAACTCTTTAGCGGAAATGGTTTCCTGGCCTATTCAAACTCTTTCAGCTGATTTGCGGCAACACATTACTTCAGATCAGATTTCAATTCCTCCATTCACAGAATGCCCTTATCAATCAAACTTTCTCTCTCTTACCGGAACTACCCTCTACAACTCTATCTTCAACAGTTCCTCAATTTTTCATTTCAAAAATCAAACTTGGATGTCACGGGACTTTCTCACAACTTCTTTCCTTGCATTTTTTCCATCTTTAGCAGTTCCATACTAATTGACTTCATTCTGACAGTCGAGATGGTTAGCTTGGGCGCTAATGGAACTTTATATTTAGAATACCTAGACTAATGACAATCTTCCTTACTTGAATTGTAATCTTAAGCAGCTGAATTCCGATCTTCACTGGTCTGAGATGACCCTCTGTTCAAGTACCCCTTCTTCTACTCGAGCCACAGTAGAGCATTTTTGATCTCATTTGTATTCTAAGGAATTCTAAAGGACTCTTCAACGGATCCTCCTTTTGTCAACTAGTAGATCGCCTTTTCTTAAGGTTTCGTACTACTACTCAAGTGATACGTGAATTGCTCAAGAGAAGTTTTTCTAACCGTATTGAGTGAGACAGTTTGGTTCTCTAGACCCATTTTCCGCCCTGGAGAAAGGGCGCAGTGTTGAAATTGTTGAACCAGAGAAATGAGTTGGAAAGGAGTGGAACGAAAGCAGACAAGTGAAGACCAAAAGAGATAGGCTTATGACTAAACACTACTCAGAATGAAGCCCAATCGATTCAAATCGGTCAGTCGAACAAACAAAGACTATAGTTCACGATCAAGTCTATAATCCACGGGACCACCTACCACTATTTCTAGAATTCTTTCTTTGATAAGCAATGGAAATAGAAAAGGGAAGATGGGAGGAATAGCTATCTTTGATCTTGCGCTTGTACCTTCTTTTTTCCTATCCGACACCGGTAATGCCGCATCAAAGATCCCCTCACGAGATGGAATGAAGTCCCACAAGAGTCAGAAGGTAATCGAAGACAAGGCAATGTAAGCGCATTCGAGAGAAGCTTCTGTAGTACTCCCAAAATAAAGAGTATCCTCACTCACAGAGGATTTGATAGCACTTGCAAGAGACTGTATGAATGACAGGAACGAAGGCACACTGAACCTCCAAAGTTGATTGGTACTGGACAACTAGGAAATCTAATGCACTGATAGCAAGCATTCCATCTAAACTTTGAACTTTCTAACATCCCTTGACTAAGACTCTTTACTCCTTCAAATCACTGAACTCAACTATACCATGAAATCAAAGGTTAACAACCACCATCATAGGTTCCTACCTCCCCAGCTCTACCAGGAATGGTATGCCTACCCCTTTTGTTGGCCTCCCTGCCCATCTTCTTTGGCTATTGGTCTAGAAATGGCTGCAAGTGACTGCTCTGTGAGCCTAAGAACATCGGCTATCTTCTGTACAGGACTAATACAAACCTCAACTGGGAACATAAAATTAGCTATAACAGGTGCGGAGCGAGCTCTTAATTCCGTAACAGACCTTTGTCTTGTCGCTCTCCATTACTTGGAAAAGTCAGCTCATTTGCCTTCTTATCTACATGTAGAAGCCTGGACTCCAACCCATCGCTTTACGCTCTCTCTCTTCTATTCGAAATAACCTCCTATTTTTGGAATATTCCTGGGGCAAGAAGGTTTCTAACCTTTAAACCACTAGCTACGCACCCATTGCATCCTAGCAGCCCTATTACTAGGTAAGTAAACACCGCATAGACTATCTTATCTTCTAATACTACAATACAATCATACTATTTATCAACCATTAGAGTTCAGTAAACTTCTTCTCGCTTTACGCCCTCGGATCACAGCCTTGACTCCACGTAAACTGAATTTGAGAACCGTCCTTGGTCACTTCCTAGCTACTAGCCTTCTTACTCATTCGACGAGCCTTTATTTTGGGATCACAGATGTGGCATTGATTCCCCTATTTGTATTTGATCACATTTCATCGTCCTTCTTATAAAGAGACAAGCAAGAATCGATTCAGATTCAATTGTTCAAGGAAGAGGTATATTGGAATCTTCACTAGTTGCCTTTCAACAGTTCCTTCTCTTCTCGCACCTTCCCTTCAGTCTAATTGGCCTAATTGCCTTTTGAATATTTTCTGCTCCTATTGATGTTGGAGGCATAAGCGCATCTATTTCATATGATGCAAAGTAAGTCGTACTAGGATTTGTTGACCCAAGACTGGCATTTGTCTTTCCTTTACTACTCTTTCTCTCTCCTCAGTTGCTTCTTGAGCCAATAAAGTTTTTGCTTGTCTTTCCTTGCTACTTTCAATCAGAAAAGGAGGATTAAGCAGTGGCTTGGGAAATAAGACAACACTTGATGGGAATTGAGGAGTACTAAGGAATGATAAAGAGTGAAATTCAGTCACCCTCTCTGCTTTCTTTTCTTGAGAAGAATGCTCTGCTCTGGCATAAATGCCACTAGGTCATCTATGATTTGCATCTGCAAGAATGAAGGACAGAAGATTCTAAAAAGAAAGCCAGGGCATCCGGTGGATGAAGTCTACCTTTGTAATGTCCGTGTGAAAATGGGGGGATAGCACTAGAGAGTCAGGAATTTTCACTGCAACTGAAGAGGCTCACACCTTCCATCAAACTAACCTATCAACAGAAAGAACCGAGGTTGATTTCTTTGCAATAGGGAATCCAATTGAAATAGAGATTCGCTTGAAAAAAGAGCAGTACTAGAAGAAAGCTATAAGACATAAATAAGTCGATTGTTGCCATTCTGGAAATCAAGGTCTAGAAGTCTTTTGTCCGGGAGATATAGCTCCTCAGTGCATACATAATAGATCCTGTGATTTGATCTGTACTAGTGATGGGAAGAACCAAAGGAAGAATCCATAGCTGATAGAACTAAGGACAAGGTCTGGACTGACGAGAAAGTGAAAAGTGTTCTGCACTATAGCTTCTCCCATTCCATTCTTTATTGTTGCTTTGCTTTTAGTGCCTAGATAAGTTTTGTAGCACGGGGGGATATAAAGTGCTTTTTCCTGCAGTAGGGTAGGGAGAGATTCTTTCTCTTTACTAGAGCCAAGACTGTATGAGTAGAGAAAGACTTAAGTCGACTCAAGTGGAAATAATCACACTGCTTCCATACCTTTTCTCAGGTTACCCCTTAGTGCGGGTATCGGGCACTTCATCAGCAGTGGTTCATTTAGCAAGAAGTCTTATTGGTTGAAAGCACACACAACACACAGTAGGAGAGTTCGAGTGTGAAAGCAGTGTACTCATGCCCCTGAGAAAAGGTATGCTTTTAGTGCGTTATCTAACTATAAGAGCAGGAGCAGCAAGCACTTACTTTCTTTAAGATGATAACTTCCACAGCACCTAAGAATTATCTCAGGTTTTCCGTTAGTGCGCTCCGGAAAGAAGGAGCAAAGGCAAAAAAGCTCAAGTGATTTTCCCTTGACTACTGTCAGGCCAGGGAAGATAACTGCATAACCTAGGGAATACAACTCCATAAGAGCGAGAAAGTACGGGGATAGAAAGAATCACATGATTCCCTATCGTGATAGAAGCAACAATAGGATAGGAGTGCACAGGTTCGCAACTTGACTCTTCTCTGACTAGAAGTGCTACGCCTAAGACTCTAAAGTGAAGGGAGGTGGTCCTGATCCTTGCCTATATGGCTATATAGCGTCAGCGTTATTTGCAAGTCACGTCAGTGCAGGCACAACGTAGCGTCATGGTAGCTTTATCTATGCGAGACTCAGAGCATCATAGCCTTGTTAGCGAGCCCCTATGCAATAGCTAGACTCAGAGTGAGACTCTCAGATTGACCTGACATTTCTAGTGCCCAGTGAAACACAAAGAGAACCAATTCTTTCTTAACTAAGTCAAAGAGCGGATTCGTACTATCCTGTTAAACAGTCGCGTTGCCGACCACCTAACTTACTGGTGTAACTCATAGATCAGCAAATCTGCACATTTGAAGTCTTGTCAAGGATTTTTTCTGCAAGAAATCCATGATTTGAACCAGACTGACCAACTTCCCAAATGGTCCAACGAATCCAGCTGAGCACAGATCTACTCTTCGAATCACAAGCAACAATAGAATGAAACCATTCAAAAGGGGTACGATATAAGGCCTTGCAGGGTAAGGTCAATTGATTAGACCCGATAGGACAATCGGTTATATGACGACTCTCGTCGATTGGGCTGGTATGCGAAAAGCAAGAGAGATCTCCTTCACTCCATACGTTGGTCAAAGATCCATCAAAGGCTCATAATCCAAGGACCCTTTACTTGGTAAACTTCAACCAAGGTCCTGTGGAATGAATAATACGACACTTCATGTCCTTCCCATAAAATCTTCAGTTCTCAGCCAAGTTTTATCTTAAAGGATTGAATGTAGTAATTCATCTCTAGTATAGGCTTGCAAAAGACTGGCTACAAAATCTTGGCTCCAGGCTAGATAAAAGAATTCCTGATCTTGTCAGAATGGGATGAGTTATTTCATTCGCATCTGGCTTGACTGAAAGGATGGAATGGACTGAGAAGTCGTCCTATCATGCTATTGGCTTTGAACCAGATTGCTAACGAGCAGATGCCCTGTGCTCTATCAATCTAGTCAAAGTCTTTCCAGCAAGCGAACGAGTGAGACTGACGAAACCCAGCTGAAGACAAAGCAATTCATTGCGTGCAGACAAACTCATAGTCAACAAGACAATAAAGTATCAACAAACCCGATTAGACAAAGGATATAGATTCAACACCCAATCCAAGAAAAATGACCACCGGAGGGGATTTGGAGTCTTATTCTTCACTCGAATGGAGCTGGAAGTCAAGAACAAGAATGGGAAGTACCGCAACAACTCCAGATCGAAAGCACGACACGAATGGCAAGTGCGTAAGCGTAACTTTTCTGTCTTTCCTTTCCCTTCCTAGACAGCGAATCAAAATCTGAGTCTGTCTGAAAGTTAGTGAATCTCGGGGAGAGGCACGAACTTAAGGAGCTATCTTAAGCTTGGTCGATAGTCATTCTGGTCCTAGTTGGTTCCATGATCTAGGAAGTCAATCTAATCTCTCTTTTGGTCAAAAGCGGTATAGGCTGTAAATCAAATTTGTATGTACTCTAACCGAATTAGTGCATATTTCTTTCTCTTTGTTTAATAGTGGAGCTCCACTCCAGTGAAGCAAGAATAAATCTGGAGAGTTCGATCCATGCACTCTATTCTGTACACTGCATATTTGACTACTTGCAAACCTCTAACCAAGGATTGCTTCCTAGGATCTAGTCCAGATAATCTATCTATGATATTTTCCCTCAAGCTAGTTAGGGAACTACCTTCGCTCCGCACCTTATCCTTCAATCCAAGCCTCGAGGCAAAAGGCAAGCTGACTTAGAGGCTGCGGTCATTCTTGATTGATGTAGCTTCGTCGTCTATTTTGGTACGAATGAGACACAGAACAGTAGCAGCCAAGGCTTCTTATCTAGGGCTCAGAAAATGACCAAGATGATTGCCACAGAATCGAGAAGTAGCAGACATGACCATTTCTACCACTTCACTATAATCAAACAGTAGTTGCCGCCAGAACTGTCACTCTTTATTGCCACTAGTTTCTAACTACTATGTCATTAGCTCAAAGTGCAGTGATCCCAAACGGGAATCTAATGATTTCATTCATTCACCAACAAAAGGCGAGGTAGCTTGGCGTCAGTAAAGATTAAACAAGACCCGAGGGTTTCGTTTACTAATTTAGAGCATACCAATCTCAGAAACTAAACTGGTCAATGCGCGCTTGATACGCAAACACTAACGAGAGAACCGGGGCTAATTTGCTTCGGTTAGGATTCTTGGGAATAGAATGAATCAAATTTGCTTAAGCTGTCAGCATACGCTTTTGGGGAAGTTTACCCACGCGATATCTCACTGAATGTATTGGAACCCGGTAGGAGAGCCAGACAAATTTCGTTTCTTAGAGGTGAACCGAATAAATGGGCTCAACAACAATCATTGACTCGTTAAGTGAAGTTAAAAAGAAGCTTAACCAAGACCCAATGGTTCGCCTATAGGCTAATAAATTTGAAATGACGAAGGATTACCGCTGGATGGGACTCAACACTCCCCTTCTATACTATCTCATATCTCACCTCAGCGCTAATAAAAGCTTCAATCCTGAGTTATAGGAGCAACCATCGAAAGAAGGAAAAGTCAAGGCAAATAGGAAGCAAACTCAAAGCGGGTCTGTCTGTCATCACTTCCAAAAAGAATAAAGTCTTGCTTCAAGAGAACAACAACCATCCATTGCGAGAGATCCCAATTCCGGAATGCTGTTTTATATCACTCAATGACTTGATTGGGACATTCTTGTTTTAATACGCGAAGATGGTGATGAATCATTTTCATATATTTCCAAAACTTTTTGATTGTTCTCTAGTTACACTAGAATTTGATAAAAGAAAGGGGGCCCAGTGATACAAGAGCATTTTCGAAGCATAAAATCACAAAGCCAGCCCAAAAAGTAGGTGAGACTTGTCATTCTCCGCTTGCAAGTCAAGCTTTTCAAGAGAATCTTTCAGGATGTTCTGATGATCCTAATCAGAGCCAACAAGCAGGTCGAGCTGAAATAGGCAGGAATTTGAACCCTTTTGGACTATAGGGCCGTGTTAGAAGAATCGAGATTGATCTCAGATTGGGGTCAGTAGAGTTTCATTTATCGAATTTGCGATCCAACCTTGCTAAATAAGGAAGATGAATGGTGCTATATCCACCTAGAGTCTACCATAAGATTTATACCGGGAAGGTGTTAGATAGAAATGTCTGCCTATTAAATCAATACCAGGATCTAACGATGAAACTATAGCCCTCTCGAAGGAATCTTTCAGGGTGAAAAGCAAGATGTTTGACCTACCGGGCATAGACTTGGTCACTTATTTTTAGAAAAGCGGAATCAGAAGCTGACCATAGGAGTTGATATTCTGAAGCTGGCAAGTAGGATCCAATCTCAGAAATGGGTTTTTGCTTGACGGGGATCACTCTAAAGAAAGAAAGTCATTTTGGCTGTTGTTATTCCAAATCACTTTATTTATAAATGTCATAAAAGACAAGGGCTTTCTTGCTTCAGCATGTGAGGGAAATGCCTCGAGTACCCAAGTTAGCGGCTTTAGAGATAGGGGCGACGACGGCGAGACATAGACTCTTGAGTCCTAAATCTATGTTCCTGTTCCCAGTGCCAATGCATTATGCCCGGAAAAATCAGTTACACCAGCTAACATAACAACACTCAACACTCCGAGTGGCATAGGCACGAGAAGACCAGTTAAGGTCTCGTAAGATCGAGTGACTCATGCACAGCGGCTTCAGGTTCTAAACCATTGCAAGCAACCTTCAAAACCCCTTTGAGCCGTGACAAGGAGTGACAAAACACACTCGATAGCTGCACTCGTTCCGGATCTTCATCCTGCCAATCCTCCCATGAAGGTGAGATCTCTCTTCCCACGTAGCACTAAGAAGAAAGTTCCGACAGCCTATGATGAAATAGCACAAACAAAAAAAGGCTACGCAAATAATAGTGTTAGTAGTTCGTGAGTCTAATTTTGAGCTGGATAGTGGATTGATGTTCACTGTAGCACTATCTGACCTTGAAGGCTAAGTTAGTGTACCATGAACTCCATCCCACATATTTTTGATGTTGTGGCATCAGTTATCTAGCTACATTCTATTACCGGTTGACACCATTTATGAAAACTTTGATTCCGGTTACTGCTTCTTAAATTCTGTTAGGTTCTTTTTCAAATACTAACTGATTTGAATCCATATTCTTTGGGGGTCTAACTTTGGTTGTTCTTTCCTTCGATCTAAGATAGACACTATCAAAAATGAGTTCCAGAAGCATCTTACATTAATCTCCACCTAGACTGATTTTTGTTCTGATGATGATACACCATCATCAATTTGTATAGTATATACCCCCACTCCTTTTAATTTTTTTCTTTCTAAAAGAGGGCCTGTAACTGGGCTCTCTTCACAGCCCCTAAAGGCGTTAGGAAAAGATTTAATCAGCCAACAACTTCAATCGATAGAAAAATCTATCAAGATCTAAAACAAAGAATACCATCTCCCAGGGAGTCTTTTTATTTTGCATATCTCAACTTGAGAATTGTCCTCACACTTTTACATCACGATTTTCTCTTCGAGAACACTCGCCACGCTGATTCTTCCCCTCGTTCCTTTTATCTTGGACATTGAGATGTTAATGCAAAGCATTCTTTTCTACCATATGTAGGAAACACAAGCTACGAAGTTGTAGACTTAAGACCTAAGGATATTTCTTTGATGGGTGATCGGGTCTTAGAAATCTCAGGAAAGTCTAAGTACATGTATACCATTTTGATTTTGCTTTCTATATATAGATATGGCTTTCTCTTGATGGAATATACCAAGATAAATCTTCATTTTAGAACAACAACTCAGTGAAGTAGGTGACAACTGCTATTAGGGTATGTCTTAAGGCATTGGCTCTCTAAAAAAAGGATTTCCTATCGTTGCATGGGTTCCTTTTTGTATAAAACATATTGACTACAAATTGAACTAAAGAAAGAATGTTGATTGTTCGACAACGTGAAGACCGCCATATCGACTTACAATAATCAAACATCACGAATCACATGGGCACCCCCCACTAGGTAGAATAGTTGTGATATCCCCATCAAGATCTAACTCTAAGAGGATACTATTCATTTCTTCTTCACACTGCTGCTCGCTTTAGAGACTAAACAATGGAAATAATACGTAACAGTCAGCCAAGTAACAATAATAAGAAAGACTAGGGTATAGCTGTTTAAATCCCCGGTCAAAATCATCCAACATCAAATTGTATAAGACCTTAGTGATTAACCCAGCGTGTGGGATCCCAACTTCTGTAATAGAACAATTAATTCCATTTTGGTCATTGGTATCTTTAAAAAGGATGAAACTAAGAACATTACGTAGCTATCACGCACCAAGGGTCCCAGCTTTTGTAAAATTCTATTATGAGGAATAGTACCTTGTGAGGGTGATAGATTCAAGATGAAAATAGTTAGAATCTTCCCCACTCCACCTAATTTGGCAAAGAACTCACGGTGATTTCTGGGAAAACCACACGAATGCTCCTTAAAGATAGGCGAACGCATAAAACAACTATTCAACATATGCGCCAGAGTGATTAAAAGGAGAGCGTCCCTTTCACTGGGACAAATAACCCATTTATGATATGGGTCCCCTGGCTGACATAAAGTTTCAACATAAAAATAAATTGCCTCGTCTTTGGGAATACTTAATAACTTATGTGGGGACAATGCATACTTCTCTTATGAGATAAGAATGATTATATCACATACGCTTAAAGGGGGTAACGAAAATAGATCACCAAGTTTAGCATAGACATATAATATTGACCGGGCAAGTTATTGTGTGCTGAGCATGAATAAGGTGGATTTTTCCTTGGGTCCTCGCCGTCTGAATCAATTATGAACGAACATTCTCTCTATCTGGATTTGTTATTATTACAGTGTTATCTGCACCCAGCCAGTAAGTAGAGATATGGAGAGAGGGGACAACTTTATCGCAGACCTTTCTTTGCTTTCTTTTATGAACTCCATTGGTCGTCCATGTATTATAGGGGCTTTCCATTATATATAAATACACTTTTGTATCCTACTCTGCAAATCCCATTTTCCTTAAGCATATAGAAACCTATGATTCAAATTTGCATATGCTGCTGCTTTGGTGAGTTTAGTGATCATGGCTGGCTCACCTGATCTATCAGCTGAGTAGTAAGCCTCATTAGGATTATTATCAATATCTCTTCCTATCAAAATGAGGTTATGAGGGCGCCCTTTTTTTTAAAGAGACAGCCTGTCTTTCAATAGAAACTATTGGCAATTGCCTTAGTCATTCTCTTATATAGTGTAGTCCCCATAGCAATGGGCCTCGGTATAGTGAGGTTTTGCTTTTTGGGCATTGCTAGGAATAAGGATTGAATTGCACCTGGTTTGATTCTGTTTGAATTCAATTACCATATGGAAATAGAGATCGTCCAACATTATGTTCCAACACTGCCCCTGAATTAATCAACCAAGTAGAAGTTGAAGTTCAGTTGGAATCCATAGTCTAGTAGTTTTTTACTATGAATAGCCCCTATTGTTGATAGGAAGCTTACCGCCCCGCCCTTTATAGTCGCGACTGTTGTTATGGAAAAAGAGTTTGTTTTCTGTCAAAGAAGCATGCTTAACACAGCCTATAGCATAAATTCGAGCTGCATCTAAACTAAATATTGGGCAAGGGTCTGTACTCTCTCTTCTGTGGATACGCTATCCCTTCCGGCTATGGTATGGGGAAGGGGAGGTGAGATCTAATCATTGATTTTATATTAGATGAGCGGCCGTACTATGATAATTAGGGAGACATAGGCCCACGCGCTACACACAAAAATTAATTATTATGCAGTCGGTAAACTCTTTCCTTTCTGCAGGCGGCCTATCAAATTAGATCGCATATTTTTGAATATGTCGTTACATCATATGTATTCTCTTTTCCATTTTTTTGATGTTCCTGCTCGTGCCCAGATAGAGAATGGGCACGACTCCCCCTCTCCCCGTTCTATCATTCAAATAGGCCGGTCGTTCTATTTTCTGGGGTTGGGTCAGATAGGACAAGAACTAATAGGATCTGATCGTAGCTTCGAGTTCAGGTGCCATACTGCGGCCGGACCGGAAAGGAGGGGGACAACGAACCTCCTACCAAGTGGCCAAGGTTGCTTGCTAACTCTCAGCCACTTGTTAGAAGGAAGTGCAACTTGATTGTCGGGGGGAATCAACGGAAGAAAAAAAGAAGGTAGATCATTCTATTTCCTCCTTTGGTAAGGATTGGCTTTTTGTTCAAGGGTTTGTTAAAAACTATCATCTTTTCTTTGTTTTTATCACCGAAACACCAAAAGGGCCGACCATATGTACCTCGAGATCCCCGGCCCATTCAAATCAAAATAGAACGAGCACCTACGACTAAGGGAAATGGAATATCGACCACAGGGTGAGAGAATCTTATAATACGAGGGCTAGTGACTGGTCAAGTCATTAAACTTAGTCATTTTGATCATAATGGATGCAAGTGGACTGGGTTTATGGGTTTAAACTTACTACGACCAAAGTCATGGCTACTTCAACCAAAAAAAGGGCGACCCCCTATTCAAACCAAAAGAAGTACCTCACCTCACTTACGAAGAAATTGTTGGAGCTGGGCTCTGAATTATGAGAGTTTGCTTTTCATCTTTCTCAGAGCGGTATGATCAAATAGGGGATCAGACCACTCCTAGTGTTTTATCTAGTCATTAATGGTCGGCTTAATTAGTACCGTTTTGGTATGTGTTGCGAACACTTTCATTTTTAGCCTCTCGTCTTCTCTAGAGAAGCAAAACTCGAACGGATAGAACAGATGGTCCAACTACATAACTTTTTCTTTTTCATTACTTCCATGGTCATGCCTCGTGGCATGGAAGCACCCGTACTATTGAAATTGTTCGTCAGTAGAGACGTTCCCACAGGTGCCCTTTTTTCCAATGGTACTATAATTCCTATTCCTATCCCTTCATTCCCTCTTTTGGTCTATCTACATTCCAGGAAATTTCATACGCTCCGCGAACGGAGCAAAAAGTGAAGTCTTGGTCAGAGCAAGCCACCCTATTCTATTACCAGACATAATTGGGAGAAGCTCATCCAAAACTAGAGCTAGAAATACTTTATTTCGTGTCTTTCCCGTTCTTCATTTCCTTCTTCTCTAATCCAAGGAGGTTTTCTCATATTTAGAATCTTTCTGCAGTGTGCTCGGTTTACTATTCTTTCATACTTTCTTCTTTTTACCATGCGATAGGTCAGCAAAGCCTGAACGGGCGCAGATAAGGAAAGGGCAAACACTTTGCCCTAACGGGAATGATCAACGATGAAATGAGAAGATGGGGTGCCTAGGGCACCCTCATTTAGAAAGAAGGGTCGAAGGTTTTGGGCCTGTAGCTTTCCCCATCCCCCCTTCATCGAGAGGTGCTTGTGTGAAGGGTACGCCACCTGAAATCGGGCTTGAAGCTCTCACCTTACCAACAAGCCGAGAGTTGACGGTTATTGGTCACAAATACTATCGAAAAGCTCATATGAAGATGAATATTTCACATGCAGGAGTGTGCATCTTTATGTTGGGTGTTCTTCTGTCGTGCGACCCGGTGGCTTATGTGTGACCTGTGGACCACGCCTCCTATTTATTCAGGGCGGGCGGCGTGAACTTTGATTCGATCTGGGTATTCAATCCCGCCACTGAGATGCTCAGTTGACTCCTTAACCTTGATAGGAAGATGGATTATTCAATAATTCGTGCATAAGGGTAAGGAACTTTGGATGAACTAATGCTAATGGGTGTAAGCCTCGCTGCTCGGAAACACCCTGTGCTGACCACACTGAGAGAAATGAAAGCGCAGGTAACAACAGTTGGCGAAGTGGCGTTAAGAATCCCTAGCGATACGAAAAGAGGGGTCGTGATGATATCATCTACGTCCGTACCTCTCCTCGTGGAGTAGATCCTGCATCCAACCAAGTCTTTGACCAGGGAATGGGAGAATTCCCACTACCGCTGGAAGACCAGCCGGGCCGTGAGCGTGGTGGGAACGGGCTTCCCAAGAAGCCAGCCTGGGCCGAGGTCAACATAAAATGAAGGGGACGGCCCTAATCTTGTGTTTGATTTGCCAACATATTGGGTTGCGGGCGGAGAAAAGCAGACGTGGGGACTCGGGTCGGGGCGCAGCGTAACTAAGAGAGTTATTCCATTTAGGGAGAGACAAAATGGGCGGGCACGGGCGGTCTAGTGTTCGAGCTGATTGATCAGACGAAGGCTACTTCACTTATTATTTTAGTATTAACTGCCTATACTGGAATGGAATGGGATGGAATAGAAAGAACGCGAAGCGCTAGTGCTACAGGTTCAGTTTTTTTGGGGGGATAAGCTTGTGAAGAAGCAAGCTTATCCCCGCCCCGACCGACAGCTGCTAGGTTTCCCCATCTCTTCTAAATTTCCCCCGGTCTTCGACCCGAGATGTATGAGGCAAAAACTCATCCCACTTATGGTTCGGAGGCCGAGCCCCACCCCAGCACTAAGGGTGCGGCTTAGGTCAACTAACACAAAAATGATACAGTTCACTCAACGATTGCCTTTGGGTTCCGAACTCCATATGGGGAAGGAGCGTTGTTTTTTGCGAGGTATTGATCATTTACATGGACCTACTTTTCATTCCATTTGTGGGAATTTGATGATCTATTGACCATCCCTAACGATATTATAGGCTCATGTTTGAGCATGATGAATCACTTCGTGCCGACCTGTTGCCAATCCACTTTCCGACCTCATATGAGAATGGAAAACTTGAGCATTTTATCCATCGGTGGATGAAGAATCACAAACATAATAATTTTTGGTTGACCATGTTCCCAGAAAAAAGATAATTGCGAGAAAGGACGAGGACGACTGAAGTGGCTATACATACAAATATATTTACGGATCTATATGCTTCGATTGGAACTGGAAGTTCCAGAATAGTTGGCTGGTATACCACAATAATAAAAATTCCTTTTATTTTTTTTATTCAGATCGGATTTATGTTGGCTTCGTTTGGAGGCTTGCGTAGTTTGTTACGTCAGCTCCAAAAGGATAAGTTGCGTTGGAATTGATAAAGTTTCGTGGAGTTCATAATTGCATAAAAGGAGCCAAAGTAGTGGTTGCGGTGCGTTGAGGCACTTCTTCGATGGTCCCCGCCTGCCGGCCCGCTCTGAAGAATTCATGATTTATATATGTTTCAGGCTGGTGAGACGGAGTGCAGAATAAGGATTGACTTCACTGTATCCATTGTAGCCCACCCCATCTACCTATTTTCTGAGGTCAATTGTTGCTCCCTCTCTCTAGATTGCAATCCCTATCGAGTCGGGAAGGAATGAGTATTGGGTCGGGGAATCGGGCATCGTCCCTCTTGGATCTGGTAGGAGCAGGAGTAGATAAGTTAGTATCGATCCGATGAAAAAAAGAGAATTTTGTTGATAAAGACGTTAGATCTGGAGGAAGCATCTGGTCACATATCCCAAAACCTTCACGGGAAAGGAACGAACTCGCTTGCCCTACTTCTAAAGATAGATAGAAAAGGTTAGGGAGTCCCAGCTGCTAAGGTGGCGTAGTGAGAGGTGAGAGCAATAACAACAAAAGCAGCGGAAGATCCTGCAGTAGTATATTCGGTTCTTTGCGGTGGAATAGATTCAAGTGTCCGGGCCAGTAGATCCACAACAAATAGGCGTTTACTTAGTTGCTTTTGCAGTTTATTTTAATCTCGATGTTGATCCGATGAAACTTACCGGTGATAGTCGCAGCACCAGGAGCTTTCAAGGGAGGGGGACAGGATCTCTAGTTCTGTTCTGGAATCAAAACAAAAAATATAACTAAATAGGCAGCGAGCCGTTCAGATGAGACCCGAAGACCAGGAAGAATAAATAAGCAAAGGGAGGGGCTTCTTTCTTCAACAGAGCTAATGCTTATTCTTCTCCTTCCTGTCTTGAATAAGGCAAGGCTTTTCCCTATTCCCTATCAAAATTTTAGTAGAAAAATGAATTCGTCTCTAATCAAAAGAAGAAGACTCCGCACGTTCAACTAATTAAAGCAATTTAGTCAGTAGGAAAGTCATATCACTGAACATTGGATTATATACAACCTCGTGAACATTACAACCAATCAATCGAGAGTCTTCTATACATTTAGAAACTTTCTATTTATTCTCGAACGCACAAGAAAGGGTAGAACCTTTGAGAGGTACTTTCATTTTACTTTACTATAGCAGTTTTAGATCTGCCGCTCGCTCTCTTGCAAGTCCTCGTCTAGCTCCCTCTCCTTGATCTCTTCTTTTTGTTTTTAGCCGGATCCCTTCGTCCTACATTTTTCTTTCTTTCCCACGATAGCGATATTCCTTTGCTACTTCTTTCCTCGTCTAATGGAAACAAATCCTTATTTTTACCCTACCTAGAACCATCCATCTCCAAATAGTAAATGCACTACTGAGCTCAGATATCCGCTCGTCTGGCAAGTTGGCAGCAAACACTTCCTCCCCTCTTTGTATGGAAAAGCTTCTTCAAGCCTATTAGTTAGTATTAGTAAAAAACTAGGTAAGGGGTCCGTAGTTGTCGCAATCACTCATTGGTCTTCACCTCAATTACTTCAATGAGTCCAAGTTTGCCTTCACGGATAAGAAATCAAGGACTTGTCGATAGATCAGCTAGCTCGCGATCTAGTCTTTCATTGATCTTTTCTGCCCCTCGCTCTATGAGGATGCGCGCCTATCAAGAATGTGCAAAGTAAAATAGCGGTAGATCAACTGGGTATAAATCGACATATAGGCTGCTGGCAGAGTGGGGGCCAGAATCACACAGCAAGAAAGCTTCCTTCCAAAAATGTTCAAAAGAGAATTAGATCTAATCTCGTCAAGTGGGCTTATTCTATTTCTAAAGTTAAATCGAAGATTGAGAAAGCCGTCCAGTAGTGCCTTTAGCGAATGCGTTTGTAAGGCCAGTCCCCGGTGGCTAAGAAGCTTTATCACTTTGTTGAATAAAGCAAGTTGACGTGATGATCGAATCTGGGTGAATTTTCGCTACTTGGCCCAGCGTTATCGAGAAAAGGTTTTGTTTCCTTAGTCTTTCTTGTTTTTTTAAGTCTACTTAGTCTATCTGAGTGGGCTTGGTTGGTAGGGTCAGGGTATTTCGCATTCTTATCTAAAAAAGAGTAAGAGGGCGGTTCCCTAAATTGTGGCATCGCCTTCGTCATCCCTCGGACAGGTTGATGAGCTTTTGGACAATTCGATATGAGCGAACTCCAGAAGCATCAGACTGTCTGTAATGGCTAGTCCCTAGTGCCATTGAATGTGGTAGAACCTCCTTTCTTCAACTCCCTCTGAGGTTTGAACTAGCAACCAACTCTTTCGAGTGCGAGTCATCAAAAGAATGAATGACCACTAGACGGGGAAAGCGATAGAAATTGGTTCCCTACAACGTCTTCTGTCTTCGTGCTTTCTAAAAACCACCCTAGCCTTCCACGCAAGTTGTAGTACCCCCGGGAATCTTTTCAAACCTTAGTCAGGGCTACTTGAAGAACCTTTCATCTCTTCTTTCTTTGTGTTGAGAGAGAGTCTCCAAAAGGCTCATTCCAGGAGTAAAAGAGAAACTGGCTTGCTTAGTAACCAAAGATAGCTTACTAAGGAAAACCTGTTAATGGGAGACTCTTTTTTGCCGGGCTGGGTACTTCTCCTTTATCCCTTGCCTTGATTTTTTGCTCGGCCACTCTCTGTTCTTAAGTAAGGGTTCCCCTCTCTAAAAAAAAAGAATATGTTAATCGTTACCGATACCAGGTAAAGTTGCTTTTCCTTGCTCTAGAGGAGATTGGTATTCGTAGAGTCGAATTCAACCCCATCTTTTTTCCCTTTGGGTGCTATTCACATAGGCCATAAGGTGGTCTATCACCTCGATTGGGGAGAAAAGCTTTTTTGTTGTTGGAAAATCCCTCTCCGCTTTATTAAACTCTTATCTTAGGCGAGAGCTCACTCACTTCCTTTTTAAACTTTTACAAAGCTCTCTTGTCCTTAGAGTGAGTTGGTTTTGAATCAAAGCAGGTTTCATCCTGACTTTTATCGGGGACAGGTACGGGGTCTGGGTCGATCGATACGATGAACGGGAAATAAAAAAATATTGTTTCATTGAAGTCCCTCGTGGAAGAAGAATTGGCTGATGTAGAAGGCTTATTTTCTTATCCACCATATAGTTTACATACTCAGACAGACTGACTCCAAATCCTATAGTCAAAAGCCCTAATAGCAAGTTCTAGCTCTATTTATCCTATTGGAATTGGAGGAAGAGTGGAATGGAAGAAAAAAAACTATCCTTATCTTCTCCTCCTCTAGACATGAAGGAATGCTCGATAATCTTTCAGGGGCTGGTATGTCCTTTATATTCTGGTCTGAGCCGATCAGAGAAAGCACTCCTATACTGCCTGGTGTTGATTTGGCAATTTGCGTCTAGTGGGGAGCTTTGTCATCTCAAAGAATAAGCGGATCTTCCCTTGCATGCGGATCTTAAAGTCGTGGATCTTTTGATGGTCGGTATATGCTTTTTGCTCTCCTTATTAGTGCCAACTCTGCTAGGTATAGGGAGGGAGTCTTCTATAAGTCGCATTACTGGTCGATGACCTGATTTTGGAAGCAGTCGAGAAGCCTTTCCTGGGCGTTCGTTGCATTCTTTTATTGTATTCGCTTCAATCGCTCTTGAATCGGGAAAGATCGGAAGACTTTCCTTTGCCCTTACTCTATTAAGAAGGAAATTTCCTGGTCTTCACTCTTCGCTCCTAACTCATTTACGCTTTTGGTATTGACTAAAAATGCCATCCGGTCCTCATCTATTGAACTCTCGGCCTATGTAATGATCGGATCAGAAGAACTCTTTTCAACCACCCATGATTGAGACAAACGTAAATGAGAAGAAATTCTTTTTCATAGTTTGTTAATTTTATTCTTGTTGCATCTCGTCGATACGATTGGTTGATTTACCTTACTATTTATATGCCCTAAAGTTTTACTTACTGGATGGTACTTTTCAACAGATAAGAGAATCGCGCTCAAGTGGTGGTTGACAAAATATCTAATCCTCATTTTCCCTGTCTGGTGTGGTCTTCTTCTGCCTCTTTCCGCTTCATGCAATAGCATGCTCTGAATCAAGCAGGCTTCGCCGGTAGTAGCCTCCTGAATTAGTCGAATAACTTCTTTCTGGCAAAGCTTACAAATCCTACAATCCTTTCTTCTATGTCTGGTGGAGCTATTCCCAGATAGCCTTAGAGTTGAGTGAGGACCTTATTTGACATGGTTTTTTCCTTCCAAAGCAAAATAATCACTCCTGTAGCTTATTGTGCTAGATCTATATCCTACCTAACTCGATTAAGCTTTTGTTCTTACACACAGAAGGTATTTGATCTCGTATTGCGGGTTTTCCACTTTGTTCATTTACATTAGGGCTTTATACAACTCTACCTTGGTGATTAAGTTCTGCTTTAGTTAGTGTGAAATGAGCGGATTCTGGGATAGGAGGTCTTGTCAGTATGGAACCTACCCTTCCTGAGTGAAGGATTTTCAACCTATCGAGTGATGAAGCTCATGATTCTACCGTTAGTGAGAAGGAAGTAAACTCTATAGCCCTAAACTAAAGGAGCAGGTCAAGTTCGTTCAGCTTGAGGGATAAATTACATGGATGACCTGCCAGTCCATCAAATATCGTAGTTTATCCTTAAGAGCAGGAGGTTCCTTGTGTGAAACTTAGATGTTGAAGCACGCACCTCAATCACCCTGCCTGTGTGAATTGAACGAACTTAAAAGTACAACCAGCTTAAGCTGGTTTTCCACCTATTTTTTAGTGTTCGGCCATTTCTAGCAAATTCTAAAGGACATATTCGTTGCCGATTTGGGGTTTTGATGGAAGATATTGCTGAGGTTATACACCAAGTACACACATGATTTTGCTCTACAAGAAGTGCACGTGCAATTCAGCTCTGGAAAAACTTCCTGAGGTTTTAGAGAGAGATGAAGTTTATAGTCAACCTCTGCCTCTCAAAAAGCATTCTTTTCCAACACTTCTATGTGGAGATGGATGTAATAATAATATGATTGACAGTTTAAGTTTACTATTTGAAGTTTTCCAAAGTCTCAAATTGGTTCCGGCCTTGTTTCATAGTGAATTTATGGATTTGAATACTTCTAACACTGGATTTTCTTTTGTAAATTCAACTTGACTTGTAACTAGAACCGAGAAAAAGGGTATCCAATTGAAATCCATTTTTTTCTATTTTTTTCTTAGATGTGCTCGGCAGATGCTAAAGCCAAAGCGTGATGGCAAGAATTGATTGAGCGAAGAATTACAGTTCTCAGCTATCACATTTAGAAATAATACTGGCCTAATTTCACTCAATTAAATAAACTATACCCTTACAAAACTTATTAGTACTCCTACACAGTTGTTCAATTTTAATGTCATTCTCAACTCTATCCCTGACTGGGTGTTTGATTTCAGGGCTTTTGAGGAGGGTATCTTTTTGGTTAATATCAGCCCAGCTCGCATGTTCTTCCAGTTTTTCTTAGTTGGCCACTTTTTTGCAATTTTAAATTCTCTAGTTACTCTTGCACAAGCAACAACAGTTATGGGTTTGATTGAGGAGCGCTGGGAAGAATAGATTAGGGAGATGCCCTTGAAGATCAATTACCCAGCTCTGGAAGGACATGAGTGGAGAATTGTCACCGGATCCAAAATATACAGGGCAGAGTTACCTTATTGGTGAGTCTTGGCCGGGTTAGTGTTTAAGGAAGAAAACCTTATTGTAGGTTATTTTTTATTTATATAGTGCCAAATTCAACAATAAAAGGAAAAGGATGCTTGAACGCACATTAGATTTGCTAACTCAATTGATCCTACTGTATCTAGATCAGGTTTCCCGTTTAAGAAAGCTTGTTAGCTTTGTATTGGCTCCCATCTTACTTAACGGGTCCCTTAGTTGAATACCGATCAAAATTCTTTTTCATTTTTAGACTTTTCCAATATACAATTATTAGTTATGTTAAATACCCCGAAAAGCTGAAACCTCTTATTCCGGTCCTTAGAAAAACTACAACTAGTCAGGAATTGCGTAAGAGAAGAGACGTCATAAGTAACAATAGCGCAAAAGCAGGCGGCGGAGATCCGCAAAGGTAACCGGATGCCTGGGGCTTAGGACAAAGAGCGTTCGGAGAATCTTAAGAAAGGACAGACGAATTAATATCATGACCGATCGGATTTAAAAAAGCCCTTCGCCCCTTATCTTCTCATCTATCTTATTTATCTTCTAATCGGATCGCCTGCCTTCTTTCAAGCCCTACTTGAAAGCTTTCTTACAAAAAGATTTCTTTATAACGAGTCCATTAAGAAACTAAGCAACTTCAGATAGTAAGATTTGCTTAACATCATACCTCTAAGCCTCGTGCCTATCATTGGATAGTCACTTTGCTTTCCTTTTAGACTGAAAAAGGAAAACTGAAAGATTGAGCATAAAAAAAATATTGAGAATGAGTTGTACAAACAATGGAAATTCATGAATAAGAGTCTGATCTTCTCGCTTAAGAATATGCAATTCCTCTGGAGTGAAGTTGTTGGGGGGAAGAGAAGATGAGGAAGCTAGTTTAATTGAGGAAGCCACTTTCTTTAATATATACTAGTTGGTCTACAAAAGCATGACGCTTCTCCTTTTTTTAGTCCACTCTCCCTTAGAAAATGGAGTTGCTTGAAAGTAGATATTTCAATTACATAGGTGAATGTAGAGATCACTGGTGTCCTACTCGAGACGAATTGTCGTCCCCAAACCAAAAAGGATGAGGGAAAAAGGCTTGAGAAAGCGTCCTTGGAAGGGGGAATATCTGAAAAAGTGTTAGCGGGGAGCCCATCCCTCTCATTCTTACAAAAGACATAAGGGGGAATACACGATGGACGGAAAGCGGGGAAACATCATTTTTTTGTCTTCTCTCCACAAAGGAAGGAAAGCACCGCCAAGCCAACAAGAAAGCAGAAACTGCATGAGGTAAGACTAAGGGCCTTGTGCGCCTTGCAAGAGATTACCGAGGGTCTCGGTACAAGGGGGCGCGAGAAAAAAGAAACTCCAGTAAATAAAAGAAAGACAATAGGAGTCCTTTCAATAGCTGAGGGTCCACTTCCCTATATGCGCTTACAGAAGGGGAAAAGCTTGATTCTCATAGATTAGACAATACACATGTGCAAACAAGAAAATCAAACTATCTTCTTATTGATACTATATATTTATCCTTTCCCCTATAGATCCACCTTTCTTCAAAATAAAGATATAGCAACTAAAAGAAAGCTAAATAGAATCGGAATAGGATAAAGAACGCACGAAGGATCAGAGAGAAAGAGGATCCTAAAAGCTAAAAGCCTAGAAAACTAGATTGTCAGACTCAGAGGTAGCAGTAAGATCTGTGTCTCTAGAGAAGGCATGAGGGTTTTCTAAAAGTCTCTTCTCATTGCTTATGGATAAATCTCTTAAGCTTAAGCTTTTACGAACTGAAAGATCTTCCCATTCTAAATAAGAATGACAGTCTTTCAACTAGATGTGCTCCTTTGGCTGGGTTTGAGAGAGAGAGCGTGAGATAGTTGGTCTAATAACTAGTCCAACTTCCTTGTATCTGAAAGCGATGATAGGTTGTTAGGTCTAGTAAGGAGAATTTTTGAATAATTTACTTCCACGAATAGATTTTTAGTCTAAGAAGAATAGGTTGGGATTGATCCCACCTTTGAAAGAGTGGTTTTGTTCTGTCAATACATCTTATCGAGTTATCCAGTGGAACTGCCTTCTGTAATGAGCTTTAATCATTCGTTTACTCTAAGTATTATTATCGACGCGATGGATTGCTATTTGAAAACACTTTCAGTACAAAAAGAGCTCCTTCCGGCTATACTCTGGTTGGACAGTCTTAGTTCAGTTTGAGAAGTCAAGGAGGCATGAAGAGCTAACAAAGTGTCTTTCTATTTGACTGTCTTAAATCAAGTGGGATATTTAATTGAAAAGTCCCCTTACTATAGACTATAGATAGGGTGTTAGCGCTGTTTTTTGAAATAAGGACGTTTAGGTTTGACTAATAAGATAGAAAGGGGCAAGCCAAAACCCACTCTCCTGAGTTCGATCGGGCCTACCTACTTTAGGGCTTATGTAATATATAAAGAAGAACCCTTTTAGGGCCTTTTTGTTTAAGGGTTGCTCGCCTTAGAAGGAAGTGGGAGAGTAGAGGTTATTTCGGTAAACCGATGCATGAGCTGAGGCTTCCATGTCCCGCCAACCCTCCAAAAAAGTAAGGGCTCATAGGGAATCAAAAGCAAGTAGAGTAAAAGGCGGGTAAAACTCACATAAGCAGAGGGGGAGACACATTCATGAAAAGCGAGAAGCCCTTCCGTGGGGGACTGACCAACTATGAATAGATCTTACTTATGCTTAAGGGTAAGAACATATATTAGTCCGTATCGTGGGTCTATTTGTTACAAAAGGTGAACATCCCCTTTCAAAAATATTAACATAGGTCCTTAGGCAGACATCGAAAAGGGGGCAAAAAGTTTCTATTTACCTTTACAATATTTTGGAATATATCATGGCTCTATCTATTCATTAAGAAAAGAAAAAAGAGTTATGCATCTCGACAAATAGGCATGGGGAAGAGTGAGAGGAGGGGCTACGATCCCTCTCTCGTTTTTGTTCCCGGACCACCCATCTCTTCCTTCCCCTTCGCCCGGTGAGATCAAATTTCTAGAACAAAGTGAAGTGATAGGAAGAGAAGACTGCTTGCAGGAAATCCCTATTCATGAAAGCCCCTTGTTAAGGTTAAGAGGGAAACAAAAGTGCGCTCCTGCGCACCAGCTGAAGAAAGGAGCTTTGGAAGCTTACCTTATTATTATATTAAAAGGGGAAATGGTTCCAAACCTATTTGACTAATAAGAAGAAAGGGGCGTTCAGCCACTTGACTCTAAGGGGAGGTTTCTAAGAAAAAACCTACTCCTAAGAAGTTGCTGGATCGAAGTAGTACATTATACATCTGCCCGCCAGCAACAGAGGGGGTTCGATTCCCCTTATACGCGATGTGGCAAAAAAGACTGATTCAACAAGATATGCCTTCCCTGCATTAAGATTTAAAACTTATCATCTAGTTTCAGGAAATGTTTGGAACAGAGAACTTACAATAATACAACGCCGTATTCTCCGAAGATTGAGGAACAAGAAGAGATCTATTAAGAAAAAGATTTATTATAGAGAGAATCTTAACAGTTACATCCAATCACAAACTACATGAAAGTTATCCCTTTTTTATTGAGATTTACCCATCACAGAGATGCACAGAGGAAGAGAACGAACTTCATATATCCCTTTTATACTCAATCCAGAAACAAGATCGGACGTTATCCTGGTTCATCTCCATTTTTGTGAAACTATTCCTCAAGCAAGGCAGCCGATAAGTCATCGAAGGGTTTGTGTGAATAATGGAATGGTTAACATTACTCATTTTAAACTCTCCCACGGTGATATAATATCTTTTCAAGAAAATGATGCGAGAACCCACGGTGAAGAAATAAAGAGATCCTTCTATATCGAAATCTCAGTTGATAAAATAATAGGAAAATTCTTGGATCACCCATGGAGAAGAACCAAAACAGAATGGTTCTGCCTACTCAAAACTAAGAGGGGATGCCTCCTACTACTAAAATCCCGATTTTTGCAACAGTTGGGTTCTTCTATGCAAGAAGAAGACTTAGAAAGAACAATGAAGTTTGGATCCGAAAAAGTATGCTTAGGCAGTTCTTTCGCTGAGCACAACAGAATGAAGAGGAATTTTTATCATTTCAAATCCCTATGCTTATCGAAGGGAAGGAACGAGAAAACCCAAAATATTCCTACTCGAACAAAAAGTCCTACAGTTTACAACTCTTCTTTATATAGTAATTCCACCTATTGCTCTGCATCCCCCCATCAGTTTACTAAAAAGATGAAAATAAAAAGGATCGAACGACCTACTCATTATTCGGAGGTGAATCAGAACACAAAAAGTTGTGGTATCTTATAGACCTAAAATAGGTCACATACCTCACGACATAAGATTGAAACATCCAAACCTTCTTCTTCGGAGCGGAAAGGGACGTGGCCAAAACATATAAAGATCGACGTAGTCGCTCATAGAGACATATCTATTCGGATAGAGGATAGTCTAGGCCGATTCATAAATAGATCTCTCTCCATATAGATAGGTATCTTTGTGGATAGAGATAAAGATAGGGATCCATCTAGATCTTGATTCACTATTTCCATATTTTTTCTTTTTTCTGATTGATTGCCTTTTTTTGAAATCGTTTTAAATCTTAATGCAGGAGCAGAAACTTAACTATAAGGAAATAGAGTTTTTAAATTATTCCTTGCTGAGGCGGAGTGTAGATGAGCGAGCAGAGCCAAGGAAATAGGGAAGCCCATCGTAGATCAGTCGACTAGAAGTAAAAGACTGCTGGCCTGAGAGAAGGCGGCCTCTCTCGGGAAAGACCAATTTCTCTTCTTTCTTTTTTGATTTCAGCTTTCTTTCTCGTCCACTCAGGGGGATGCGAACACACCTGCGCAGATTACAAGTGAAAGTTACAAGAATGGCGGGGAAGTTAACAGTACCCGATGACATTCAGGGATGGATGTAGCCCATCGGGCAGGGATAATCATTTAGGTCCTGGTAGAAGTGGCGACCATTCTCAAGCACGAAAAAGACTTAGCTGAGGGAAGCCCTATGAGTCACTGAAATGATGGTAGGACATTTTTCTATCAATAGAGGGAGCAAAAAATAGGCTTTGCTCCCCTTTACAATATGAAGAAATAAATAAGGGTCAAAGTTTAGACCACTCATAGTAGTTCTACCAATAGAAAAGATCATCAGAGAGGATACAACCCATATATGATTCTAGCCGAGAAGACTAGTAAAAGGAAGGATCAAGAATGTTATATATTTCAGGAGCTAGATTAGTTGGCGATGAACAAGTAAGAATGGCCTCAACCAAAATTGATGGAATTGGCCTTAAAAAATCCATTCAGGTTCGTTATCTATTAGGTATCAGTGGAAACATAAAGATAAAAGAATTAACTAAGTATCAAATCGCCCAAATTGAACAAATGATAGGTCAAAATCATGTTGTTCATTGGGAATTGAAGAGGGGAGAACGAGCAGACATCGAACGATTAATTTCAATTTCTTGTTATCGTGGAATTCATCATCAAGATGGATAGCCCTTACGCGGTCAACGAACTCATACTAATGCTAGGACTTGTCGCAAGCTAATTCGGAAATGAAAGAAGTCTACCGAAAGCCCTTGTTGTCTGATCAATCACATTGATAGCTTCAATAGTTCACTGAAATTTATGTGAATGATCGTGTCTTCAAATCCTATTCAGTCTGATTAGATATGTCACTAAAAGAAAGTGATTCCGTTCTGTCTCTCTTTTCTTTTAGAATTCCGAGGTTGAGCCGGCAGATCCTAACATCATTTATGAGGAGCCGGACGACGAAGCCTCCTCCTCAGATAAAGTTGTCTCCGACGCTACTCTCCCGACAAGAAGCACTTTTTCTATTGTGATTTTTTTGGTGAGTTCGGTCCGGAGGAACAAAAGAGAGATGCTTTCTATCAGTCAAAAGCAGATATCGCCTCCCATGCTCCCACGGTCCGCTTACTAAGGAATAGAAAGGAAGGACTCGGGGCCAGAGCATGTTGGGTTGGGGTATAGAGCCGTAAGCGCGGTGGAGGCTGACAGAGGATGTTCTCATATGGTTCATAGAAGGATATGAAAAAGTTCTTCTTTGTTGGGAACTTTCACTCCTCTATTTTCGAATTATGCCTCTCTAGGAGCATTACGATCTGCAGCTCAAATGGTCCCTTATGAAGTCTCTATTGGTCTTATTCTTATTTTGCGCTTTGTGAGCGCGTTTGGATCTGCGAAGGCAATCGCTCGGATGTTCCCCTAACCCAACCCGAGAACAGATCGGAGGGAACCGCAATATGGGGAATGCCCGTGTCTCGTCAGAAGGCTCATTTTTTGTAGTGGGTCATAAGGCGGGTAGCTTTATCTGATCAAGGGCTGGGGAACAAGGGTCCTGGTACTATCCAGGTGCGAAGAACCCCGAAGGTGACTGCAATAAGCAGAAATCTCACTCATGGGCCTAAACGACGAGCAAACACTCGAACGTGAGAGCAAGGGATCACCCAATGAATGGACGAGCTCAAAGGGGGTGGGAGGAAAGAACCATGCTTTTAGAGACCTAACCCAGCCCGTCCAAATCTTATCTGAACTGCGAGAATAACTGACCAAGCCGTGCCATAAGGGGTCATTCTCCAAATGGGACGGGGCCAAGCCTTTAAGTTGTTTAAGTAGGTTGTGTGACAGATCGTCCATAGGAGTACTACGAGATATAAACCAGTTCAACAAAAGTGGAGCATACGATGATGCCGCTCGTTTTCATTTTGTGGAAGTCCTCGACAGAGGAAAGGGCTGTAGGTGATGGCACATTCTGCTTTTTTATCTAGAGAGGGGCGTTCATCCACTTGACTATAACGAGAGGGGCATCGAAATCCTTTCTATTGGTTCTTGCGTGGCAGCTGGTATAGATGATGAAAGGCGGGCCGCTTTTTCGGGACCTATTCTCTTAATAGTCGGCAAAGCGAAATAGAAAAGGGGCCGAGCTGAATGATGAGTGCCTTTTTAGCCTTTATTTAAAAGGCTCTCATATGGAGCTAACATGGCTGGCTACATAAAAGTATAGTCAAATCAAGATGAGATGAGATGTTCAGAGGCCGCAGCAGGACTACTATAGGAAAGCCCGCCCCCGCTAGCTAACATAGAAAGATATTCCCCGATGGCAGTAGTCTCTATGTGAATCTCTTCCCGACCGGCCAGGAGGAATTGGGGCACCACTTGGGATGCGAATGGCTCAGTCCACATGCATCATTTGATGAAAGCACTCTAGTCGCCTCTGATGATTGGTTTGTCAACCATGCTTTATCTCCCTAAAAACAATGCTCCTCACCAAATGCCCTTCCTTGGGTTGGGGAAACACAACAATGAGTAGTTTGCTCTAGGACCACACCCCCTCGAGAGAAAGATGCCGGCCGAGATGGAGATGGGAGAAAACCTATACTTTCCTGGGGCTTGCCTTACCTAAACATCTAAATAAATAAAGGGCGGGCGCCGAAAAGAAACCAGCCCTGCCTCTTCAAGAAAGCTTTGCTTGGTAGGCGTTGCCTACTCACTCCGACAATGCTCTGAACACGAAAGTGTGCAGTTCCTTCCCCTTCTCCCATACTTAGTCAAAGGCAGCGCCTTGGAAAGCACAGATGAGCCACATGCAGGGAAACTTGCATGTGTGGTTATGGTTGGGGACCCCGGTATACTATACTAATATGTGTAGGTTCCCGTAATTCGAGTGAGATTGTCATGGCGCAAAAGCAGATATGGTTCAGTATTCCCTTGTTCCTTATATTGGTTATGTTCTTTATATCTCGTCTAGCAGAAACTAATCAAGCTCCGTTTGATCTCCCAGAAGTGGAAGCTGAATCAGTTACAGGCTATAATGTAGAATATGCACCGGATGCGATCCTTAATAGTTCACTGTTGGCGGAAGCCAATGTCCTGGGGTCTCAGGGACCCATTCTGACTAAAACAAGGGGCGGGTCATTACCAACTTCCAAATATTCTATTTTAGGAAAAAGGTGAGCGCCTAGCGCGAAAGGTTGCTTTACTAAGTAAGATAAGGCAAGAAGCAAGGGCGCAGCAGCTGCACGAAGTTGCTTCTTAGCGCATCCCTTTTCTTTCTCGTTATGGCTTGACTAAGAAGATAGAAAGAGCCTTTATTGCTTGTTTAGTAAAGTCTCTCTTTTTGATAGGAGTAGGTGTTTGCTATGTTTTAATTCTTCATTCAAAACTAACAAGTGTCGGGTCGGGGATTTATGCCTTGTTATCAAATAGGGAGTTGGGTAAAGCAAACTCTCTCCTTGGAGGAGCACGGGCTTAGTCAAGTAGAACCGGGTTGCACTGCTTGATACTCCAATCAAAAACAAATCAGTGGGACCATGCCGATTATACTGAATATGGTTTAGAAAGGTTAATCCCTCCACTACGACACCAAAAAAACCGGGCAAAACTTCTAAACCGCCCGCTTCCATAGAACAATATCATGGCAACGTAGACCTAAGTGGTCATATTGGATCCTTGGGAACCATCACAAGTATGGACGGCCTATATATATTTGAACGAAAATGTCGTGTCCTCCAGAGAAGCCTAGAAGAAGGTGACTCATGCAGACAACTGACTCTTTTTCAATAGAAAAGAATAGCCAAACCAACCCAGCTGGCTGGTCAATCTCAGATATCTTATCGGCCAGCAAACCGGAGACGGACGACGACGGTCCCTGCCTTACCAGCACCGGAGGTGTACTAATCAATGAACCCACAAAACAAACTTTATTTTATGACAAAATAAACCAAGCCTAAGCGGTCATGACATCTTGTTGATATTAATTGAGTTGGAGGAACTTTCGCTGACTGAATCCATCCATAAACCTAGACCGCGATAACCTTCGTAACCAAAGCTTCACAACAACATCCAAAGGTGACCTTTGGGTTCTTAAGTAGGAGGGGTCAAGGAGGAGAACATAGTAATGCCGACCACTACCTAAGCCACTAGTGGATGAGAGAAAGCGAGAAGCACCTTGAATAGGTTGGGCGGAGCTTAAAGAACATAGCCCTTATCAGAGAAAGCAATTGCGCGCTAGCCTAGCTAGCTAATGTTTTTTAGCTGGCTGTTATGTTAGTTGTAGTGCGCCTTCCCTCCTTCTCTTACTTTGGAAAGATTTTTCAGTATTTTCTTATGATGACCTGGTTGAGAGAGTACGATACATTGGTGTAAAAGATTTCCTTTTTTCTGTGAGCTTGGTTTACTTGATCGAAGGGTGCAGTAGAACTTTAAGGAGAGGAATAAATACCTGGTCTATAATTTTTACAAAAGGAGGACCGATATTGGGAAATATCTTCTTGGTCGTCATCAAAGAAGTTGACGTCCGAGGCTTCCTCTTTCCCTTTAAAATAAAAGCGGTGAAGTCCATCTTAAAGTTCCAAATCTACATCCAACACCAGAGGTTCCTGATGAGAACAAATTGTAAGGCGTTTAAAGAAACCCTTAAGAAAGATGTTAATACCCTCTTGGACTTTTATATAGAACACATAAAGGAGGAGAGTCACAGTCTCCCTTATTTCCTAACAATAAAAAGCATTTTTGGAAAGGCCAGTAATAATGCGATATTCCATAATTAGGCAAGAAACTGAAGCCTCTTTTTTTATTTATGATGTACCGGCTTGAATTCACTTTCACTTTAGGAAAGAATTTCTTTCTCCTCAAAGTAGGTGTTGTTCCGCAGCACGAACAAGTTGAGATGCGACATTGATCACATCGGGTGGGGCCATTCTCCCAGAGCAGAGCTTGAAGCAAGGGTCAGAACTTTAGGCGGGTGCCTCTGGCTCAGGATCAGGTGAGGGCATTGTAGGGGGTGTTAGGTCTTCGATAGAACCAAGCCTTACCGTGGTTGAAGAAGAGCCAGGGGATCGGTCCGAGATTGAAAAGGGCCTTGGATGAACTTGAATTGGTCAAGATTAAAGAACAAAAAGATCACTTGGCCGAGCAAAAAGAAGGCACGCCTAGTTCGAAGGTTGTGGCACCACATCTTGGGTGAACTTCCATCACCAAGTGAGATGGTCGAAATGATTATTGACCGCTTCACCAGCTAAGCTACCTATAATGCCAACAAACACAATGTCCCAGGGCTAATTTACGGCACTTGAGGGCTTGGTTGACACGAGCACAACAATCGGCGGATTTGTCAATCCCTGGGCAAAATACATACCCGGCATACTAAGACTAAGATGAATCATCTCATTTCCTCAATAGGCCTAGTCCCTAAATCCCTAAACTAAATAGGATGCTTATAATCGCGATCATGTTGCATCAGCTATTTCAGTCAGTACTACCTGTGTCACACCTATAGTGGCAGAGAGTTTGATAAGACTCTCGTATAAGAAAGATCAATCCTGAATAAGCTTCAGCTGATTCTCATTTTAAATCTTTTTATAAGCAAGGAGCTATCTATAGGAAGATAATTGCCAGGTCAGTCTGGTCGGAAAGAAGTTTGCTTACACCTTGCTTTATATTGAAAGAAATCTTTCTCCTTGAGAAGGTAGACTTTCTATCATTTAGTGGATAACTTCTTGCTCCATTCCGCTTAAGGTGGCGCGCCTTAGTCCCATAAGCTTATGCCTATACCTGCTTTCCCTTGAAATATACATAGTAAACCACTTTAAACTCGCAGTTAGTCTTGTCCCATCTCTGCCCGGGGGTTGGCCTTTTAAGGCTTATTTCACTTCTTTTTTTCTTTTCTCTTATTTCTAATTAGAACTCCGGCTCCGGTAACCTCCTGAACCTTATCCATTACGTCAACCCTTCTTCAACAAGTGGAAGATAGGAGGTAATTCCCTTTTCACCCTAACCTAGTCCTGGTTTGGTTCTCCAATGGAAATATTTGAGATACCTTCTCCTACCCTATAAAGTAAGGAAGACTGACACTATGCTTTATAGAAAGCGAAATAGTGATAAGGAGTTGCGGAAAAGTCCCCGAAAAAAGGAAGTGACTTTTCCCGGAAGAGCAGAGGGGACAGTCTTTGGCCCAGGTAAAATAAAACCTGGCCTCCCCTTTCACCCAAGTGGACTATTATCTCCTTATGTAGTCAAAGAAAAGAGAGATATCCTTGCTCAAGGCGAAAGATCGATGTCCTTCAGAATTCTAAAAAGATCAAGAATTGCGTACCTTTAGATCCCGTCTTTCTTGATTATGAATCAAGACGAAAGGTCGGATGTACTTTTCAGGTCAGGTCTACTTTTGGTCATTCTTCTCTCTAAAAAATAGAATATTGCTCAAAGAAGGTGACTCGTAGTCCCTTTTTGAGTATTATCTTCGTTGTGGATGATCCATTCAGTGTGCGTATAAATGAATGGATTCCACCTCTTTATGGGCTATATGCCCTGCTTGTCCCTAATACCTCTTTGAGCAAGGGTTGCCGTGGTCTCCAAGAATCTTCTTCCGACCTCTGAGGTGGTCCGTTAAGTCCTCTAGCCTAGGGTAGTCAAAATAAAGGCAGGATTCTTTCATCTTTTATTTCCCTTTTTCTGAGAGAGATGTCGTCCTTCCAGTTCCTAATGAATTAAGACCGTCATTTATTTCATAGTAATCACAAAAACCAAGCCCTATGTGTCACAAGCAGGCACCACGGGTTCTTTACTTTTTGGTGGGGTGGAGGGCTTTTGTGCATTATAGCACAGGCCGTGACTACCCTTTTACCTTGATTGATGCTGCATATCGCCCGCTTGTTCTATAGAAAACTAAATATAAATTAGTTCTAAGAAAGCGGCCGGGGTCTAACTAGAATTTCATTCCAATCTCGATATTGTTGGAACTGGTCTCGAAGAAGCGATTACCAGCGAAAGTCGTAGCCCTTTAATTGCTTAAGGGAATCGACCTTCTTTAGTCAAAGCTTTTTCTATTCATTTGTTAACTGATTTATGTATCGGATTCCATTCACCCCACGGTTGGGAATTAATGATTGTCTCTATCTATAAAGATTTTGGATTTTTTAATAATGATCAAATTATATTTGGTCTTGTTTCCGCCTTTCCAGTCATTCTCGATACTATTTTCTTTTGATTTTCCGTTATTTAAATCGTCTATCTCCGTCACTTGTAGTTATTTATCATTCAATGAATGACTGATAAAGGATCCATTGATATTAATTTACTCCAATTAGAATGCTTGGTACTTTGTAGTTGTACATAAGCAAAGTATTGAAAATCGTATTTACTCTTTCTATTTCTAACCATCGGGGAGATTCATCCTAGATTATTCCAGCAAATAGCAGAATCATGGCTAGGGAACTATACTAGTGACCTACTCAATTTATTGTAAAAATTTTCGCGATCAATGATTGGACCATGCAAACTAGAAATGCTTTTTCTTGGCTAAAGAAAGAGATTACTCAATCTATTTCCATATCGCTCATGATATATATCAACACTCGGGCATCATTGCAAGTGCATATCCCACTTTTGCACAGCAGGGTTATGAAAATCCACGAGAAGTGACTGGGCATATTTTATGTGTCAATTGCCATTTAGCTTATAAGCCCGTGGAGATTGAGGTTCCACAAGGGTCCGGATACTGTATTTGAGGCAGTTGTTCGAATTCCTTATGATATGCAACTGAAATAAGTTCTTGCTAATGGTAAAAATGGGGGTTGAACATGGGGGCTTGTTCTTATTTTATCGGAGGGGTTTGAATGAGCTCCTCCTGAACGTATCTTTCCCGAGATGAAAGAAAATATTGGCAATTTTTCTTTTCAGAGCTATTGCCCCAATAAAAAAAATCTTATGGTAGGCCCTGTCCCTGGTAAAAAATATAGTGAATTAACCTTCCCTATTCTTTCCCCGAACCCTGCTACTAAGAAGGATGTTCACTTCTAAAAATATCCTATATACGTGGGCGGGAACAGGGGAAGGGGTCAGATTTATCCCGATGGCAGCAAGAGTAAGAATACAGTTTATAATGCTACAGCAGCAGGTATAGTAAGCAAAATCATATGAAAAGACAATGGGGGATATGAGATAACCATAAAGGATACGTCGGATGGGCGTCAAGTGGTTGATATTATCCCTCACGGACCAGAACTTCTTATTTCCGAGGGCAAATCTATCAAATTTGATCAACCATTAACGAGTAATTCTAATGTACGCGGATTTGGTCAGGGAGATGCAGAAATAGTACTTCAAGATCCATTACGTGTCCAAGGACTTTTGTTCTTCTTGGCATCTGTTATTTTGAAATCTTTTTGGTTCTTAAAAAGAAAGAGTTTGAGAAGGTTCAATTGGCCGAAATGAATTTCACGATTCGCAGATAGCAAAGATCCAAAACTCGGAAATAGTTTCATCTGGAAGTTCCTCCCCGCTGAAAGAGACCGAAGAATGGTCAACTAGCGCTTAGAGTTCACTGCGAAGCGGAAGCACTTGCTAGCATGGTTGTTAGTTCAAGTAGGCCAAGTCCACAAGGTGAAGTAAGAAAGTGAAGGAAGTAGATGGAAGAGAAGAGGAGCGCTTAGCTTTGATTTGAGAATACTTGACATCATAACTATAAGAAAGTATCTTAGTGCCCTATTAGTTCAGTTAAGAGGTACTCCTTTTAGTCAACTAGTACCAGTCTCAGTTCAATTCAGTTAGTGGGAGTGAGAGCGGGAGGCATCTTACTTATATGAAAACACCTAGGCAAATGAAGAGTTCATGCTTCTTAACAGTAGTTGTCCATGAATTTCTCTGATTCCAGTCAAGCAATCGAGCCAAGGGTTGAAAGAAATGTTCTTAGAAAGTAGTAATGCCAGTCGTAAGCCAGGGAAGCAATTCCTTCTGTAGTATAGCTAGTCAGTGAGAGGAAAGGAAAGATCGTTTCAAGTGAGTGAGCTCTCAGGGCTGTACAAAAAACTTATCTCTCCTATCCCAAGGATAGTGTGAAATCATTCACGCAAACCAACTCAACACTCGAAATCTTCTTTCATAATCCTCAGGATACTCTGCTCTGTTGTGCATGCTGGCTCAGACCGGAGATCAGCTTTCCTTTATCACTAGCAGCTTTTGGCCGATGCAAGATTCTGGACATAAATCTGAATCGACCAACTGGCGTAGCAGTACGCGACAAATTTTTCTTTTGGTGCACAATGGAATCACCGAAAGAGTACTAGAGTAGAGAAAATGAAAATGCTTTTTTTTCCGGCCCATAGAAAAAAAGTTACCAACCGCTCCCTGTGCTCTATCATAAGAAAAGAAAGAGAAACACTGTCATCTCTCAAACTATTTAACTGGTGATCAAGTATTGATAAAAGATATTATTAACTTTAGGGCGTAGGGATAACTCAAAACCTTCCTCTCTTAGGCTTACCAATCTTGACTAATTACAGAATCTATTTATTCCTAGACGCCCGGCAAAAGGCGAGAAAGACCTTAAAGGCGAAAGAATCTAATCAGTGTACTTGTTTATCCCATTCCTTATCTCAGGTTCTCTTTTGGTTCTTCTAGTGGTTGTATTGGTCACTCTTATATAAGAAAAAATAAGAAAGAAAAATGGAAGATCGATCGCACTGATCCTTCGTTGGTGCATTTCGGTCTTATGTGGAGGGTTTTTATGACATGGTGGCAGTGAGGGGACTTGATTTCATGGTCCCTATCTTGGAATCAGCACCTGGACTAGGTCAGAAGAGTAAGTATAGGTTTTTATCGCTTGGAATCAGCACCTTGCTTCTTATTCATTCTCTCTCAAACGATTTAGTTACCTATAAGAAAAAAGAGAGGACTTCTTCTTATTCCCAGGAGAAAGCTCATTCTTATCGAGATTTATCTATCGATATTGAGATTAAATATAAAATGTCATAGAATGATCACATAAACTTCATCTTGCTATCCGATTCCTTTACCAGAGTTGGGGCTCGGTTCTCTGTTTTGAGCATAGCGTTAAGCGACTCTTTCTATCATTTGGAAAAGTGGCCTAGCTAACTCTTGTATTGATCAAACACTTGGGTTGACCTCTCCATTTTGAAGATTGGCTTTGGTCCTCAATGAAGGAAGAAAAGTCCAAGGGGTTGTCATGTTATTCAGAAGAATCAAAACCTTTTCCTTATCTCTGTAGATCTGACACTACTGGCAGGATCGAACATACTTGATACAGTCATGTTCCATAGTATCCCATTCTTTATGGGCAAGATCATTTGGCCTTTTAGTTGTTCGAGATCTGATGGACCGGGGTTAATCCTATCCTGACTTTTTCCTTTTTTTATTGGAATGGCGACATTCTCTACTTTGATTTTTGGTGCATTTAGTGGGGAAATAATGCCTTCCCATGAGGGTTCCAGCCCGTCACGCTCGACCTCATTGGCATCGGAACTTTCATTCGAGATGCAGGTCCTGTCGGAGCCTTGGTTGGTGCCCTTGAATCCTCCATGAGGAATAGGATCTTGATAATGGAAAATAGAGATTGAATTTTTCTCTTAGATAAGGATAGGGGAGAATATTGGTCAGAAACCTTTTTCAAGAAGTGCTTTCTGAGCATCCTGACTTGGCCGAACAGGCCCCCTACAATCATAAAGAAGCCTTTATGGACTTCTTTTCTTAGAAAAGAGGCGCGACCAGCAGTTGCCAAACTTGTACGTATGGGAAAGAGACGCTCTGGAACTCAACTGGTTAGATATAGTGAGGCAGGGGCTCCAAGACGGGGGGCCCTCATATGTCAAAAAGACGATTTTCTTGTTGTAGAATGAGCCGTATAAAAGTCCCATGCTTTTCATTGGTCAACAACCAACTAAATCTATACTTCTTCACTACTTCTACAGGAAAGGTGGAAGAAATTCAATCCCTCTTTTTTGGGGGGGAGCAGAGCACGTTTACCGATTTATAAATAATGAATTCTAAGGCCATAGTTTTCTATGGACATCCAAAGTCCAGTGATGTCCAATTTATACTTAGAGATAAGAGTAATATGGCTTTAGATAGTCTCTCAAGTACCTCTTCCATGAGGTAAGATGCTGAAAGCGCTCCACCTGACCTGGATATGTTATTTAATAAAATGTGTGCGGAATACAACATGTGTGTCCATGAAAATGGGAGGGTATTACCCCCGAAATGGACCATGCCTGACCTTTTTCGGACAGTGCTTGGGGATGAGGCTATTCAACACGGCTTTGTGACAGAAGCCTACTATGATGTAATGTTATGTGGTCCTCGTAGTTGGGGATGCGAGGAGCTGTTGCAATTTCTCGATCTAATCAACTATATATTTTAGCTGACGTATTGTTTCACATTTGAATTTCTCTTACATTCTACGTTACCGAAATGGATCCTATCAAATTTTTCACATTTTTTATGATTATCTCTATTTCAGGTATTCGGGGAATCCTCCTTAATAGATGAAATATTCCTATTATGTCAATGCCAATTGAATCAATGTTATTAGCTGTGAATTCGAACTTTTTGTTATTTTCTGTTTCTTCGGATGATGTAATGGGCCAATCATTTTCTTCATTGGTTCCAACGATGGCAGCTGCGGAATCTTCTATTGGGTTAGCTATTTTTGTTATTAGTTTCCGAGTCTGAGGGACTATTGCTGTAGAATCTATTAATAGCATTCAAGGTTAAAGATGACTCCTAGAGAGTTACCAAAATACGAAGTTCTCTTCTCCTTTACTTCTCTTCTTTCTTTTTGATACTTGGTAGGCAGGGTCAGGTCCTTTCTCGCTAGGCGAGCACATCCAATTCATCAGTCTTTTCTTATTATTAAACCACTTCCCATGCAGTTGCTGAAAGATAAAGATCAGGCTTTCTAAATGAGATTGAGTTTCACGAATATACAGGCTAGAAAGATGTTATTTGTTGCTATTCTATCTATTTGTGCATCAAGTTCGACGAAGATCTCAATTTATAATGAAGAAATGATAGTAGCTTTATGTTTTATAGGCTTTATCATATTCAGTCGTAAGAGTTTAGGTAATACTTTCAAAGTGACTCTTGACGGGAGAATCCAGGCTATTCAAGAAAAATCATAGCAATTCCCCAATCCAAACGAAGTAGTTCCTTCGGAATCCAATGAACAACAACGATTACTTAGGATCAACATGCGAATTTGTGGCACCGTAGTAGAATCATTACCAATGGCACGCTATGCGCCTAAGTGTGAAAAGACAGTGCAAGCTTTGTTATGCCAAAACCTAAATGTTAAGTCAGCAACACTTCCAAATGCCACTTCTTCCCGTTGCATCCGTCTTCAGGATGATATAGCCATAAATATGCACATCTTAGTGGCGAAAAGATTTTACCCCCGGTGTAGCTCGAAAGCTGAAAGAGTAGAATTCATTCGAGAGAGCTTGGTGGTCTTAAGAATTGTTCGGGTAGGGGATTCTCTTAAGAATAAAGAATTCGAATAGAATATAATTCATGTTTATGTTAACAGAAGAGCGGATCCAATACCAAGACGCTTGAGAGAAAAGGCTAGCCTTGTATATACGCTATTTTTGTTTATGTCAGAGGTGCCCAAAGCTAGAAGCAAGATTTCTAGTAGAATATTCAAAGCTTTTGAGTAAGTAAGATGGATGGATTTGGAAGCAAGTGAAAGAACTAGTTGCATATATATAGAGAAAGTCCTTTCTCTGAAGATGGTGATATTAGGTTTTTGAGATCGGTTCTGACGTAGAACAGGTTTTCAACCCGAAAAGATCCACGGAGCTGTCATATGTGGGTACTACCAGGCCCACAACTTTCTTGATCTCCTCATTCAGGTTAAGATGTGGCTAAAGTCTCTCTGATGGTAGAGTATATTATGCTCGAGGACTCTCGAGCCTCCTGTTGTACTAATGTCTTTATTTTAGGGGGAATAAGGTAATGAAATTCTGGTATGGACTTTTGTTGTTGTTACGATAGGCGGAGAGCAGTGCCCTATTGGTCTAATTCTTGCTTCCCCTTGGTATCGGTAAAGGGGCTGGTAAGCACTTCCCGAATAGATTGCTTTCTCTTCCCCGGACACCGAACAAATCCTGGCTTCACTTGTCGTAGTAAGACCACCCCTCTATAAGCTTTCCTTATTGCTCTGATGAACGTCTTTTCGCTTGTTCTCTACAGTTCAAGAACAAATTCTTGCCTATCCCTTATTTGTCCATTATGTCCATTTTCCGCTAAAGGCAGCATAAAAAGCACCTATATTGTAATACGTAAGAAGAAGGACGACTAAGCAACTATGCTACTATTGGCACCCCAAACTAAAAACTACAACTGGAAATCCAACTTTAGGTGGTCATTATGATCAGAAACTCACTCTCTGGAGAATTTTATTGACCTCGCATATAACATGGGGAATCTGGTTAGCACCCATATTTAAGAATAAAGAACAAAGACTTGACAGGACGGTATTCACGAGCAGATGACAAGCATGAGTAAAGAAGGGTCTTATGTTACCATTTTTGGTGGTAAAGAAGATGTTCTTGTTCTTCCATTCCCCAAACCCACTTCAACTTTCAAGATTGGGTTGGTGTTCCGATAGGCGAGAGGTGTGATGCCAGATCGTACTAAAGACAATGAAAAAATTCCGAAAATGATAGATTGAAAAAAAATAAGTAAAAGCAGAATGAAAGATAGTCCTATATTGACAAGGACAAGCTTTTTCACGAAGAAAGCTTCTCGCCCAACTGCTTGTATATCGATCGAAAAGATTCAGTTGCAAATGCTATCAGTGGTTCTTCCTTCCTATCCGATCTATCTATAAGAGTTTCTTGATTCGCCCCCATATTTAATAGGACTGGACTAAGTTCGGGCAGATCTCCGTCCCATTTCACGGATGCATCGCATTGAGTTCCCCGTATTCCATTTCATTGGCAACTAAAATAGATCTAAACGGATTGCGCGGTACCCTGGACAGAAGAAATTTCAAAATGAATTGAAAAGAATATCAATAGAAGGCCCAGATGTAACCTGTGTGGAGAAAGCCTACACAGGCCTGCAACTGCTTTCTCATTGGCTCCATTAGGATTCGTAGTCTCATCTTGAAAAGGTTTTTTTCTTTCTCCGGATATACTCTCAACTTTCCCTGCTATCCTATCAACAGGTCAGTCAATATCAGTAGTGGAGGAAGAAGAGTAGTACCTTTTTTCAGTTAGTCTTAATAGTTTAATAATTCAACTAGTGGTCTTCTTGCCTAAAAAAAGAAGTCAGCCCAACACGGGCAATGATAGACAGCCCAAAGATTTACACAGTCCTTGTGTGCTTGCTTTGTGCACCGACAGAGCAGAATTCGAAGCTGCTCGAAAGCCCTATAACGGAGTAAGACCCAACCACACTCTCTTAGTATAAAGCGGAGCAGGACCCAACCACCCTGGCTTTTGTTTCCAAATCAACTGCATTGTAAGCTGCTATAGCTCTTGCCAACTACCTTGGAAATGAAAAAGAAACTATATCCTCAACCTTTCCAATCCTTAGTTCATGGTGGAAACTTCACCCCATGCATCCTTTGGTTGTGAGACCCGCCTAAAGGGAGGCGCTAAGCGAATGGCGTAGCGTTAAATCTTCCTCGCCTTTCAGAGGTTTGGAACCCTTCTGTTGAGCACCTACTGGAAATCCAATCTGACTTCTAAAATGGAAGTGAGCACAGGTGAGAGGATCGCACTTTCCCGCATCCCTCTCCCCACGAGCAGAATACCAGAGATGCACAACACGTGGTCCTTGTCTAACGAATGACGACTTTTGATTCTTCACTTCAAGGAGTAGAGTCGCTTCCCAACCCTACCTATATAAAATAAAAAGAATCGATCACTAGGTCCCGAGCAATTCTACATTCTTTCCATTATCCAACGCTCATGCGTCCCCTTTCTCCCACTCTTTTAAAGCTTTCAATAAAGCATTCTTAGCTATGGAAGCAGCAACCGGTCTGTTGGAAAGTTCCTGCATAAGTTTTCGGATCCTCAAAAAAAAGCTTTTCTAGGGACGCGTTGTTCAAGTCGAGTTTCCTTATTGTTCCTTCCAAGAAATCCCTTCTAACTTCCCTATTTTCAAAGGAAGAAGGAAAGGTCGAAAGCTCTCTTTTGAGAGCCTCTTTTGTTGGGCTCGGCGGCCCCAATCGCAAGGCAAGATCCAGATCCCCCATAGCCTGTTCAGCATGAGGAATGGTTGGCAGAGAACCAGGATTTCCTTGATCCATTCTCAAGATCTCAGGCCCCTCTACCAACTCGCTCCCGGTGACATTAGGCACTACCTCATTTGGGCTGGAAATAATATAATTGTCCATAAAACAAATCATTGCTATGTTTTCGGTCTCGTTGAATAAAATTCAAACGAAATGACTTACTAGCCATAGTATATCCCCGACACAACCTACATTCACAAATGATAGTTGTTCAGAAATTGAAACAAAAATTGAGAGTAGAATGATACGTATTATGTGCGGTTTTGGGATTCTTATATAATCTATTATATAATAATTGGGATCATAGAGAAAAGAAAATGTCAAAATAAAAAGGACGAGGGAAAAAGAATCGAATCTCACTCATTTTTAGGTAAGATTTACTTAGCTCGCTCCTTGCTCGCGGAGCGGCATACTAATAAAAAGAAAAGCGTTATCGAATTGGAATCGATGACTTAAGCCTCTTTCTTAAGGGCCTTTAAAGAACGGCCATTATCGGACTCTTCTTATGCTTTTTTTTTCACCGGGCTTGGATCGAGGAAAGCAGGTTTGACAGGCCCGAGTCTTTATTTGTAGGACATTATGGGATGGTCCTGTGCATGTAGGCTTGGGTCTTCTTAACGTGAATCATTTGACAACTCAGTGCATGGATGTCACGAGTCCATTGGCATAGGCTTAGGCCTATTTTGTAAGTGGGCAGTCTTTGGCAGGCCTGGAGATTTAATTAAGAGGAGCAGTCTAATAAATCGACTGTTGCTGGCATCACGCTATCTTATATTAGGGATGATAATTCAATATATCGGAAAGTCGCTAGGCAAAAAGATTAGTAAGAATAGGAATTATTAGATTTCATTTATCGGAGAGAGAAGCTGAGTCGGGATGAGGGAATTGTTTCTATGCTTTTCTCAGATAATGTGTGTTAAGAGTGAAGCTATCGCGCCTAAGGAGAAAGGCTATGTTCTGCTCGATAGGTGGCAGGCTCAGAATAAGAGGATAAAGACAAGGGGGAAGTTTAGTTATTAAGTTCCTTTATTAAGGTAAGGATAAGATAAAGAGAGGAAATATATATAACTATTATTTAGTTATACTAGTGACCAATAGCTAAAGAAAGTGAATGAAGTAGAATCAAGCCATTCATCTGAAAAAAGTTTTTTGCTTTATTTAAAACTTCTCGAACTAGAAATAGAAGCATTTTTTAGCAGGTTTCCAGGTTCACAACTATACTCGTCTCTCACTTTCCCAGCTGAAAGCCAGGTAGAACTTTTACTAGAGCAAAAACCCGGAGCTTGACTTTAACTGGAAGAGCAGAGCATAAAGCACCTACTTGACGAGCAGGAGAAGCGAATAAAGACAGACTTCCACACGGGAGGAAGTTATGTTCTCTTTATGAGAAAGGCAGATACAAATTTTTAAAGAACTTTCATTTAACTAAGATTTCTTACTTTCAACTTTCAGTACAGGTCTCTCCTCTATCTAGTAATCTCGGACGCTGTTGGTGCTTTATTAAGTCCGTGGGAAGGCAGTGGAAGAGAAAGAAAGTAGCTGTGATTGCTTGAAAAAAATCAGTTGAATCATCAGGTGGGATAAAAGGATAGAGTGTACCTACGCCGCTTGATGATCAGATGCACAATCTTCCAGCTTCAGGGGCTTGATCAGGATTAGATGATGCTCCTTGGCTCTTTTGCTTCTTTCAAAGATCATGTCGAATCTCTCTCTTATACTCCTCATAGGTCAGCCCTAGTACCACAGAGGCCGTCGCCGCAGATGAGGGCGTATTCAAATTTGCTTCATTATCTTCTTCTTCGTTAGTGACTAATACCCGAGACCTACCCTTGTGCGAGTGACTGACGGGGGAAAGCGATGTCTCAGGGAGAGAGCAGTACAGACTTGGTTAATCACTCGTTGTGGAGTGCTGTAAGTGCACAAACTTAGACAAGTTAGCGAGTGTGAGAACAAGAATTCGAGCATTCACTTTATCGAAAAACAAACTCTCTCTAAAAAAGGAAAAAGCTTTAGAGTCTTCTCAGGAAGCTTGCCCATGGCGAAGATAGGGAATTTCTTCCGCAGAAATGCAAGAAAATGCGCTCGAGCAGAAAAACTCACGCTCAGTGATTTAGGAAGACTTAAGAGCAGTCCCAGTTGGCAGCGATCCCAGTCCTTCCTGGCGTGAGCCATAATAGTAGAAATCTGCGAGGAACTCCCTATCTCTACCCTTTCCATGGGGCATAGGCCTTAGGAACGTAGGAACTTGCTGGATATTGAAACTATCCTAACTTTTTTAATGGGAACTGAGTGGACTTGCTAGGGGTAGGGCTGAGGATCCAGCATCCCAACCTGAATTAGAGGGGAGTTCCAATTCGAAGCGTGGGCTACTAAGGAAGGCCCCATTTTATATCGAGGAGAGTCTGAAATAGTGTTTTGGAATTCATCGATATTGGCAAATTTTTCAGTCTAACGGATAGAGCTTTATCTGCAGCATATTGAGAGCCATATAGTCTCCCGCCAATCAAAAATCCCCTAACATTATCAGGTAGGCCCAGGATCTCGAACTGCGCGAATCGAATCAAAGCATTCTATAATAAGGGCATCATGAGATGTACCAGTATCTCTCCTTAGTCTATAGTCTCGATTGTGGGTGGGAAAATGAATGCTACTATTAGTCCTTTTCAGCTTGAGAACCAATGAAAGCTGTGAAAAGAAAGAATGGCCCAGAGGGTTTATATGGATAGCAGTGCACTGATGAAGATGTGGAATAAATGAGGATATTTAATGTTTTATGTTATCCAAAGAGTCAACATTCAACGAAGGAAAATTAAGGGTTGCCACGTGTCCCGTGAACTGCTATCGTAACTAGATCTCCTACCGTCTGTCTATCTCTTATCGGGAAGGCACTTTATTTTTATCCTTTAGTGTATGATTTGACTCCACTCAATATATCATGCCCATCAACATACCCACTGCAGCTGTACCGACGAAGTCAACCTAGAATATTCAGTCAGGTGTTTTCAATATGAGTACGCCCGGAAATTGGCCAGCCCTCATCCTCTTGGGATGCAACTGTACCCCCTCCTCATTCTACCGTACTCCATACCCCCGCACGTTAGAAGGGTGGACTAAATGCACTGATTGGATTGTTTTCCTCATCTAAGAATTTGAAGTAGGCATTCTCTAATCCTACCAAATTCCCACTTTCACTCGAGCATCAGATATAAGACCAGTAAGAGAGGATTCAAGACTTTCAACCTGGCTCGGCTCGTACTCATATTTTCCCTAATCAATATAGAGCCGGTAGTATGAATAGGAATGTATATATTAACTAACCATAGGCTATCGTAAGAACGATCTCTATAATAAGGAAAATAAGGAGTACCCTCACTCACAGAGGATTCGATAAGAGTCTATTGATTCTAGTGCACTATCCTTAACAAAGATAAATCAGTCTTTCTTTTTATCATATGGTATTCATGTGGAAGAACTAGGCTAGAAAAGAATCCCTCATCCATTCATCAATTACATTGCCTCTTCCCTTTCCTAGGTGTGGACGAAGACCGAGACTTCTCTAAGAGCCGATTCCATGGTATATCCCTCTTTTATTGTTCTTAGACGGATCTCTTACTCTTGATGAATAAAAATACTGAAGCTTTAAAGATCCGATCTTGTCTTCACTCACTGATTCCTTTAATAAGAGGAATACTCGGAATGCTTGCTTTTTCTTGCTACTGGTTTATCCCTGTCCCACTTCTGCTTTCCTCACTCCCCGGCTTGCTTGCGTAGTAAAAAGAAAGAAAGCATCTACGATAGATGGAATACGAGATCTAGGCAAGCCTTTCTTCCTTTGTTAACTTAAAGGCTATGTAGAATCCTAGGTTTAGCTTTATAATACCAGTCATTAGGCTATCTCTCCAAAGTGATAGCGCCATTGAAAGATAGAGTGTCAAATAGTCAAACTTCGATACCTAAATTCATTCATCCAAAGACTTTTCCATTCCCTGATCTGTGCCTCCTTGCTTTAACTAAGACTTTTTGAATAGTGGCTTGGCTGGCTTTCGAGTTGGGAAAGATAAGAAGAGCTTGACCGATCCATTCTGAAGGGAAGAAGCACACTGCTTAAGATATAAACTGCAGTGCATCCACCCCGACTTTTGTCCTATCCTAATAACAGACCTGGATAACAGGTAAGCTCCAATACATAGTTCCTTGGTTAGACTGTCAGTGATAATGAGAAGAACCTTATTCAGATAACCTCCACGAGGAACTTTTTGCATCACTACCTCATGAGAAGCTTACTGAGTATCCACCACAACCCTTTCCAAAGATTCATTCTGATTGGTTTTTGCCATGAACTGTCTTGGAAAAGTCAGGATCATCTTGCAATCCACCTTATCCGGTAAGTTACCTAACAAAACTTGAAACATTGGCTCATTTTCTTTATTCTTTAACCTGGGTTTGACTGCTTGATTCACCAACCTTCAAATCTTCCTCCATCAGGTCATCTTCCGGAACCAAGCCTTCTAAAATAAAGCTCATCAGAAAACTCCGTTGACGAGTTTTGTCCCTTCTCCAGCTTCTTGTGGTCTTTCCCAGCCTTACCATCTGTTGGGTACTTTACCATCAGACCAACATTCTGTTTCTTCTCTGCTTCAGTCTGTATTTTCAATTCCATTACCTTCTTCCTCAGCATCCTCATTTTCTGGGTCCTTGTCAGCTTAGATGATTTCAGTTATGTTGGACTCTCTCCTATAACCTCCTTCTCAGGTCTCGGTTTCTATACGGCATAAACCTACTGATCAGTTGGTGGGATAGTAGACGGTGTTTGAAATAACCATTGTTTGCTATTCAATCGAAATTTCATAAGAGAAGAAAGCTTTTAACGTGAGTCGGCGTATAGTCCACTCCATTCAATCTATGACCCATCGGATCAACTGAGAGAAATCCTGAGTAACGAGAGAGATTCTCCATACCAACGACCCATCAAGTTCGAACTAACATAGGTGAATCATACCAACACCTATCAACCACCAACAAGGAGTCGCTTATGTTATGCAGTTTGGTTAGCAGGCAGGCCGCCTTCCTACATCTGCTGGCCGGTCGGCCATACCCTAAGGGAGTAGAGGGCTACTATTTGTACTTTTTTTTGGGCGAATCTCGATTGAAAGAATCTCCTTCGGCTCCGCTACAGTCACCAAAAAAATACTCTATTTCTCCTGCTATCAAGAATCAGGAAATGCGGAACTTTTTCTCTTCTTTAAAACATCCTTAAATTAATTATAGAAAGCGCTTTAACAAATGACGTAAGATGATGCCCGAAATAAGTGAACTAACCTGTCAATCTCTTTTGTCGGAGTTTTTGGGGTATTGCTTACAAAGAGGCTTACACAAACTAGCTGAAAGCCCTATCTAAGAAAAGTTGTGGCGACTAGGTCAAGTGCTGGTGAAAACCTCGCTTTTTAGCGATAGGATGGTTTTCCAACTAAGCCTAATATATAAGCCGATGGTCCAGGTACAAGACAAGACTTTATAAGTCGCTTACTCAGAACTTGTGCTTTCCTATCCATACCGCTTTCCTTTATAACAACAAAGGAGAACGCGATATTGATTCAATCGGAGGTATACTACTTTTCTGATCAAATAAACCCACCACTCAACCGCCCACATGTGTGTCTGAGTCAGTGCTGGCAGTCACCTTCATTGAGTTAGGTTAGTCTGCTTTGCATTCTTTTCTCGAAGCTCATATTGAAGCTCATCGGCCAAGAAGTTGCATTCCGCTAATCTAACTTTGTTCGAGTGGCTTGGTCCTCTGACAAGGACATATCTTTCTCTGTTTTAGTCCTAAAGTCCATTAGGTCATGACATTTGTTTGATTATACAATTATCAGGTGATCCAGAAGACCTAATCAATGAGATTTGGGGCGGTAACGTTCTTTATTACTTCTTCATTTCATGTTCTAACTCCCAGTAATAGAATGGGAGACCTACACTTGACACTTGCTATCTTTCTTGATGACGTTCTTTCATATTGGTTTCAGGTTCATACTCTACTCCCTAATTTGGAAAGATCATATGTCAATGTTCCCAGCTTAGGAACTTAAACTTTTCTTAGTCAGAGTATGGGCTTGGGCTTCAGGTCGGGACTCTGAATCGATCAATCGAATGGGAAAACACCTTTCCTCTTTCGCTTTCTCTCCACTCCTTATCTTGTGGCTTCCCTTCCATGTTTATTTCATGCCCCCTCCGGTTACTCTGTCCCTGGCATCCCTTTCTTCCCCTTCATCTTCGGGCAAGCGGGTGAACTCATGGCCTATTCCCTATTTTATTCTCTAGGATAGTGATCCCTTTTTTTGAGGCCATGAATAGTGAGTGGGACCTCATGTTCGCCGAGTATCCATATTTGGATGGAATTACATCAGTACATTAGTTAGATGAGCTGGTAGCTAGCTACCCCAATTCACACCAAGTTCTCTTTGTCGGGCATGGAGAAAGCCCCAAGGATTACCCTGGGATTAGACCACTCTATGAAACCCCTTTGTACGGCTGCTCTGTGCTTGCCAGTATCTTTCGTTCTTCCAGCCAAGACCAATTCCGCCTAAGGTCATGATCGAGTCATGACGAGCTAAACTGATGACTCTCTTTCAAGGACAAAATGCCTTGGATATGAGTATGACTCTTTAGGGTAATACAACATATTATCAATAAATCAAGATTCGGTCTGGTTCGAGCATATCTAGTTTTTTATCCATATCTCGCAGATCCTGATTCTTTGGTTACATAATACTTATCAGCAGGATGGATGTTTTTGGAAGCAGTTAACCATACTTCAACCACAATCTCCCTCTTGGTCACCTTTCCTTGCAGTATTTTACCAAAAAGGTTTATTCAGATGCACCTAAATTCTTCTCATCTATATCCATTTTCCGTAAGGATGGTAAATCCTTAGGACTGATAAGGAGATCATAGCCGTGAAGACCACCAAATATGTATTGATCAACCAATATATAACTGAGAGTTGGAGGACCAAACAACCACCTAGGTGTAGTTGAAAGGTTCGAACTTGCTCCCATATCGTAACACTTCCAAACTTGATTAATTCATAATCTTCGTTTGATCGTTTCCAAGAAGTGGCACACATAGGAACATCAAATAGTTGATCAACGGTCACATCTGGTGATAATGCTATAGTATGATACCAAGAAACCCAAGTCAACCACTTTTTCATCTAATTTAATTAAGGATAACAGTCCGATCAAGGATTTCCCGTTCTCCATCAAATACCAAATCTTTTGGAAATATTTGTATCTGCTTAGGCTTTACAACCTCACGCAGATAATCTATTATTTTTGCCTTCAAATAAGGATTGAGGGTTCCAAACCTTCTAATCCAAAATTCAAGAGGTAATAGATGTAACCTATTTGATTTACAAGCAACCGCCTTTAGTCTTTTCCATCGGGGTGACTGAGTAGACATCAGGCAAGAACGGACCTTTAACCTACACCCGCTAGCCTTTGTAAAGTCGATATTTCTATCGAGTATCAGTAGGACAATTGGCACAGGCCTACAGTTGCTCTACAGGAGGTTAAAGCTTCGATAGATATGGGAGAGATATCTTTATATCTCGTATCCAAAACCTCTTTGCAAACTCAATTGTTCCATTTTCAGATACTATTGATTTAGCAAATGAAATGGTAACACTGAGTCTATCAAATAACCTACTGTACTGATTGGCCACTTTCTTGTTGGTGATTCGGATATCATCACCAAGAAGGGTATAATCAACAAACGGGGTGCTTCGTAGCGTATAAGCCTTTAAAGCCGCCAACCACACTATATAGTTATGGGATAA